>JAQZBX010047702.1:0-20401 GCA_029593785.1 Cabassous unicinctus
TTTTTTTTTTCATTATATTTACATATTATGCAATGTATTACATTGTTTGATCTTCATAATTGTACCACCCTTGTATTCCAGGAGTGAATCTCACTTGGTCATGTACAATCTTTTTGCTATGCCATTGAATTGGGTTTGCTCATTTATTGTTAAGGATTTTTGCATCATATTCATAAGGGAAATTGATCTTTAATTTTCTTTTCTTGTGATGTCTTTAACAGAATTTAGTGTCTGAGTAATGCTAGTCTCATAGAATGAATTAGGAAGTGTTCACTTCCTCTTGAATTCTTTGGAAGAGTTTGAGAAGGATTGGTGTTAATTTTTCTTTAAAATGTTTGGTTGAATCACCAGTGAAGCCATCTAGTCCCAGACTTTTCTTTGCTGGAAAGTTTTTGATAACTGATTTAATATCTGTACCTATCATAGGTGTTGATGTTTTCTTTGTGTTCTTGAGTCAATTTATGTACACTGTATATTTCTAGGCATTTTTCCATTTCATCTAGATTATCTGATTTGTTGGCATATAATTGTTCATTATATTCTGTTATAATTTATGTGTTTCTGTAAGGTCAGTAGTGATATCACTACTTTCATTTCTGATTTTAGATATTCGCATCTTCTCTCCTTTTTGTCAGTCTAGGTAAAAGTTTGCCAATTTTATTTATGAGGAAATGCTTTCTTATTGGCCCTTGGGTCTACCCAAGAAGATTGTTTTAACATTTCTTCAAGATTAGTTTTAAAAACTCCTATTTATTCATCTTCATTTTGTTTAAAATGTTGAGTCTTTGTCTAATATACCCTCAAGGGAAGGTCTCTACAATGGCCACTTATAGTACATATTCTATTTTCTTGACCACTCAAAGCCATTAGAAATATTTATTCATGCATTTTTATTTTGAACATGGTGATTAGTTACATATTTCCTAAATCTTCACCACACCGTTTTTATTTTTTAAAGAACACTTAAAGAAAATATGTAATATGGACCAAAAAGTCCAAGAATATATGTGTTTCTAATATAGAATCATGCAGCAAATTCCTATCTGATCACCTGAAATTTTTAACATTGATTTTAGACAATTTTGCTTTAGAGAAGGGTATAAATTAAACTTTTATAGATCAGCAAATTCAAAGGATTATTGTGCAATGTGATTAATCATTTCCTAAGAAAACCCTGAAGAGATGGATAGCTTATTTAGGAAGTCAGGGAGAGTAGCAGAAGGAGTAAAAGGGATGTAAGTTGGTAGTGAAAATAAATCTTGGAAAATAGAGAGTACAAAAGGTTTTGGTTTCAAAATAAAGAGCTTTTGAGAAAGGCTATATTGGAAACAACATGTTGTTTAATATAATTGAATATATTTATTGACTATTTGAATATTTTCTTCTATTTGTGCTGGAAGTACATTTAAATATAATAATTTATTAATTTCCATATATCAACAATTTCCTAACATTATCATTTTTCTAAATCAAAACAATTTTCACATATTTAGGTCCATGATCAAGATGGCACAGGGAGATGCTTCAGGGTTCTATCACTGCATAGAAGTTTTGAGCAACCAACAAGAACTGGCAAAAACATCTTTCTAAAAATTTCAGAAAACAGTTAAAGGATTACAGTAACAGGGTGAGTACTTCTAAGAGAATAGACAGTTAAAAGTGGTAGGATCTTATAACTGCCTGGCTGACCCTTCATCCATTCCCTTACCAGCTCAGTGCAAAGCTGGCCTATGTTCCCAATGTGGATCCTTTACTCTATTCTAGAGGGAGCAGAGAAACCCTCATGCACATACTTGGAGCATGTATGTCTGGTCCAATCTGTCTTGTAGTGGCATGAGGGACTCACTCTCCCAGAACTTGGTCGCATATAGAAGATGGCTCACCAGACTCTCTTATAGTACATTAAAGGAGAGAAGTCAAGTTGTGCTGCATGGGACAAAAGATTGCTGACTGTAGCACATATAGTGCCATACCAAGTACTGTGAGGAAATTCTTTCCTAGGGAAGAGGGGACATTTGTATTTGGTAAATGGGGAAATTACTGGGTCACGTGAGAATACCCAAGACAAGAGGCATGCACAGAAAGAACAGGGAGGCCCCAAAGCTTTGGCCTGGAGCTAGTCTCCAAACTCAGTGTATGGATAATTCTGAAGGAGAACACTTTTTTATGTCATTTGCAAAGAATGGGAAAGGTGTTTTCTTTTCTTTTCTTTTTTTTTGGTTAGCTCCTGGTCTTCAAGGAAATCTTTATCATGACACTAGTTGTATAATAGTTTAAGGAACAGATGGCTCAGAGTCTAATTCCAGTGATAACATGTTAAAATATCAAAATGTCCAAGTTTCAACAAAAATTACAAAACATGCAAAGAAATAGGGAGTAGTGATCAAAGCAAAGAAAAAGATTAAAGCATTAGAAACAAGCAATGAAGAGGATCAGACCTGGGACATTCCAGATAAAAACTGGGCCTAAATATGCTCAGATAACTAAAGGAAAACATAGACAAAGAATTAAAGGAAATCAAAAAATTATAGATGAAAACAAAGATATAACAATTAAGAGATCAAAATTATAAAAAGGAAACAAACAGAGCTGAACATCACAGTATCAGTGGGAGAAGTAATACAAAACATTGTGTAAGTGTACAAAAACAAATTGGAGGTGGCAGAAGAAAGAATTAGTGAACTTAAAGATAAGACAATTGAAAATCATCCAGTGAAGTGAAAAGGGGAAAGAGTAAGAAAAGTGAATAGAGGCTGAGGTAATTATGAGAGAATATCAAGCACAGCAATATATACATTGTGGGAGTCCTAGAAGGAGAAGAAAGAGAAAAGGGGGCAGAGAGAATATTCAAAGAAATAATGGTTGAGAACATCCCAAGTTTAATGTGAGTCATGAATATGCATGCTCAATGAACTCCAAACAGGTTAAACCCAGATAGACCCACACTACACCATGTAATAATCAAACTGTAGAGTGCAAAGATAGAGAGACTTCTGAAAGCTGCATGAGAGAAGCAACATATCACATAAAAGGGAGATTCAATAAGATGAAGTACAATTTCTCATCAGAAATCATAGAGACAAGAAGGCAGTGGGGAGAAATATTTAAAGTGCTGAAAGCAAAAACAAAAACAAACAAACAAAAAAAGGCCAACCAAGAATTCTGTATCTGGCAGAACTGTCTTTCAAAAATGAGGCAGGAATTAAAGCATTCAGAGATAAACAAACAAATGAACAAAAAGCTGAATGAGGTCCTCATCACTAAACTGGCCCTACATTAGGGACTAAAAAGAGTCCTGTAGGTTGAAAGGAAATGACACTAGACAAGTAACCGAAGCCACATGAAGAAATAAAGATCTCTGGTGATGACAATGATATGGGTAAATCTAAATACTAGTATTATTGTAGTTTTTATTTGTAACACCACTTTTTACTTCCTACAAGATCTTAAAGGCAAGTGCATTAAATGTAATTATAAATCAATGGTTTTGGGCTACTAATAAATAAATACGTAATTTGTGACAAGAACTATATAAAAGTGGGGAATGGGGGGTATAGGGGCATAGTTTATGTATGTTATTTAGGCTGTTATGATAGTATCAAAGTAAAGGAGATTGTTATAGATTTAGGATTTTAAGTTTAAGTCCCATGGTAACTACAATGAATATGTCAGAGATTAGGCAAACTCATAAAGACAGAAAATAGAGCACAGCTTACCAGAGTTGGTGGGCAGTGGCAATGGAGTGTTAATGCAAAACGAGTGTTGTGTTTCTGTTTGGGGTAAAGGTAATGTATTAGTAATGGCTGGTGTGAGGTTACTGCAACATTGTGAATGTGATTAATCCCACTGAATGATAAGGATTTGAATGAGAAGAACTATGTTGTATATATGTTTTTCACAATTAAGGAAAGAAAGAGAAATTAAGAGCTAATAACAATTAAGTGCAATATATGATACTGGATGGGATCTGAAAATGGAGGAGAATAGGCTTAAAAGACATTACTGGGACATAAGAAAAAGATGGACTACAGAGTGAAAGCTTTATATAGTGTTAAATTTCTTGAATTTAATAACTCCACTTAAAGTTATTACATAATTGAGCATCCTTGTTCATAGGAAATGTACCAGGGAAGTATTATGTATTCAAGGAGTATGATGTGTATAATCTGCTCTCATATGTTCAGGAGATAGAGAGAGAGAGAGAGAAAGAAAGAGAATGATACATCAAAATGGTAAAATTTTAAAATTAGTGGTTCTGGGTATTAGAGTTTATGTTTGAGTTCTCCACATGGGGTTTGTATTATTTTTGCAATTGTTCTGTAAGTTTGAAAATAATGAGTTAAAACAAAACAGTTTTCACCATTTCCAAGATGAGAGAAGGGTTATCAAAAGAAAATTATCTCTTTCAGAAATTGACAAGGCATTGAAGCTAAAGTGTGAACCAACTATCTTGCACAAACTGGCTGTTGGTATAATATACCAGAATCTGTTCGTTTTGGGGACTGGCTGTGACTGAAATAAAAGACTTTGTACAAAACATCATATAAAGTTAAAAGCAAAGGAAGCAATAAATGAATAAGAACATGAAAGGAAAAATGTTCACCGAATAGTGCTCTTAAAGCTAAAAGGTCTAATGAGCTTATAGAAAGACCTAGGTCTAATTATTTTCAAAATGCTGCACTTTAAAAAATATGACCTATTTCTTCACCTATGTATGATCTCTTTTATTCTTCTTTCTGTTGCACAATAATTTTCCCATCTTAGAAATGTAACATTCTAAGATGCTATAATCATATCTTCAAAATATTTATTTAATACATTGACTTTTTAAATAAAAAGTATATTTACCAAGGGAAGCAGATGTGGCTCAAGCAGTTGAGCAACTGTTTCCCACATAGGAGGTCCTGAGTTCAGTTCCCAGTACCTTCTAAAAACAAAAAGAACGTCAACAAGCAAACAAATGAAAGTGCCAACTCGGGGCAGCTGATGTTGCTCAGGGGTTGAGTGCTGACTTCCCACCTACGAGGTCCCATGTTCAATCCCCAGACCCTGGTACCTCAAAAATAAAAATAAAAAAGTATATTTACCAGGACAGGGCTAAGTATAGTGATACACTGTGTTACACATCTAAAGACCTTTCTCTGACTTGATGTTAAACATCAAATCCTCACTGAAGCTATTTTTCATCTTATGGGCCAAAGAGATATTTCCAAGGACTCTGGGAAAATAAAAATGGGGAAAGCATATGGTATTTCCTTCATCTACCATATAGTCACTCAATAAAAATTAATGAAATAATCTGGATATTGGGCAAATGGCTCAGGAAAATACTACCAATAATTATTTGAAGCAGCTTGAATTCTGAAGCAAAAGAGTCAGCTACTTTACAGATCCTTTATTTTCTTCCTAAACTCCAGAAAGACATACATGGGTTAGTAGATGCGTAAGTTGTGTTAGAGAAATGGCACCCTGTACCATTGCTGGTCTCTCCCTTTTTATGTGACCTTTTAAAAGGCAGGCACTCAATCTAAATTTGGTAAACAAATAGTCTAAGATTGAGTACCAGCTTTTGAGGGGAATGTGGAGAATGCCAACAATGGGCAGGAATATGAGTTCCCAAGGCCCTCCACCAAGGGGTCATGGAATGCTGGTTTAGTAGAATTTATTTCTAGTTACCCCGATAAAATGCAGAAAAGGCGTTTGACAAAATCTAGCATCCTTTCTTAATAAATACATTAAGAAAAATAGGAATAGAAGGAAACTTCCTCAACATGGTAAAGGGCATATATGAAAAACCCACAGCTAAGATCATACTCAATGGTGAAAGATTGAAAGCATTCCTTCTAAGGTCTAGCCAGAGGAGTTAGGCAAAACAAAGAAATTAAAGGCATCCAAATTGGAAATGAAGAGGTAAAACTTTCACTATTTGCATATGACATAATCCTATAGATAGAAAGACCTGAAAAATCTACAACTAAGCTACTAGAACTAATAAATGAGTTCAACAAACTTGTTGATACAAGATCAACAAGCAAAAATCAGTAGTGTTTCTATATACTAGTAATGAGCAATTTGAGGAGGAAATCAAGAAAAAAAATTTCATTTAAAATAGCAAGTAAAAGACTCAAATATCTAAGAATAAATTTCATGAAAGAAGCAAAGGACCTATACACAGAGAACTACAAAACATTGCCCAATTAAAGAAGACCTGAATAAATGGAAAGACCTTCTGTGTTCATGGATTGGAAGGCTAAATATCATTAAAATGTCAATTGTACTCAAATTGATTTACAGATTCAAAGCAATCCCAATCAAAATTCCAATAGCTTGCTTTGCAGAGATGGAAAAGCTATTTATCAAATTTGTTTTGAAGACAAGAGGCCCTGATAGCTAAAGTCATCTTTAAAAAGAACAAAGTTGGAGGGATCACACTTCCAGACTGTAAAGCATATTACAAAACTACAGTGGTCAAAACAGCATCATATTGGCATAAGGATAGATATATTAACCAATGGAATTGGGAGTTCAGAAATAGACATTCATATCTATGGTCAATTGATTTTTGACAAGGCTGTCAAGTCCATTCAACTGGGAAATAATAGCATTTTCAACAAATGGTGCTGGGAGAACTGGGTATTCATATGCAAAAAAAAAATGAAAAAAGACTCCTTTTCTCATATCTTATATAAAAATTAACTCAAAATGTACCAAAGAAATAAACATAAGAATCAGGATTATAAAACTACTAGAAGAAAATATAGGGAGTCATCTTTAAGATGTCATGGTAGGCAATGGTTTCTTAGACTTTACAAGTAAAGTCCAAGCAACAAAAGTAAAAATAGATAAATGGGAACTCTTTAAAATTAAATCTTTTGTATATCAAAGGACTTTGTCAAGAAAGTGAAAAGACAACCTATTCAGGGGGAGAAAATATTTGGAAACCACATATTGGATAAAGGTTTAATATTCAGAATATATAAAGAAATCCTACAACTCAACAATAAAAAGGCAAACAACAATAAAATGCCAAACAAACAAATGGGCAAAAGATTTGAATGGATATTTCTCCAAAGAAGATATACAAATGGCTTAAAAGTACATGAAAAGATGCTCAACATCACTAGCTATTAGGGAAATGCAAATCAAAATCATATGAGATATCATTTCACACCTACTAAATGGCAACTACTAAAAAAAACTGAAAAATACAAGTGTTGGAAAGAATGTGGAGAAATAAGAATACTCATTCATTGCTGATGGCAATGTAAAAAAGTACAGCTGCTGTGGAAGACAGTTTGGCAGTTCCTCAGAAAGCTAAGTAAAGAATTACCATATCGTTGGATGACAAGATTCATAGTTACATGCTCATTATGTGGGTCTCCACCCACTGATACAACACATTATGACAGAATGAACACTCACACACTCCCTAGAAGCCTGCTCCAGGTTCACCCTGTCCCGAATGCCTCCCCAACCAACACCCTAAACCAGTGACCCTTCCTTGTCATATTGCCATAAGAGCATTCCCACCTCTGTACTTTCAACCTCATACCCACAAATCCCCAGTGTTCACCTGGTCAAAAGGACAAATAGTGTATGACTGAACTTTTATGCTATAATAAAGCAAACTCATAGAGTTAGATACAGAATATAGGTTACCAGGAGATAAATTGGGAAGTTGATGTTTAACTTGTTTGGAATTTCTGTTTAGGCTGATGGCAAAGATTTGGAAATGAATGGTGGTGATGGTAACACATTATTGTGAATGTCATCAACAACACTGAAGTATATAGGTTAATGTGGTTAAAAGAGGAAACTTTAGGATGTATATATTACTAGAATAACAATTAAAAGATAAAACAGGACTACACAACACAGTGAACCCTATTGCAGGTGATGGACTATAGTTAACAGCTCAAGTATAAGAAAATTCTTTCATGAAGTGTTGTAAATATATGATACAAATACAAATATGAGGTGGTAATAATAGGATGGTATATGAGGAAAAATACACCTAGTGTAAATAATGGATCATGATGATAGCTATAGATAGATGAATGGATAGATAGATAGATAGATAGATGGATAGATAGAAAAAAAAAGCAGTTTGAATTTCTAAATTTCCCTGAATGCTCCTAGCTGGCATAAATAGTCCCCACTCCCTTTAGACTTTCCAGAAGAAATCAGACACTTGCAACGTGTTTGTTCTTTTCCCCTCCTCCATCAACACTGCTCTTTTACAGGCTACTAGTTCAAGTTAATTTTAGCTGAAGCTAAAAGAAAGAAATCCTACACACATAAGGAATTGCAGTACCTGAGTAATATTTAAAATTAGATACTGGGGTAGCATCTATGGGAATGTATCCTGATAGGGAGGGTGGGATATAAGGATATATTGGAATTTGTAGGTGTGGATTATTCAATTGATTCAAGATACAATTTCCTGACATAATCTTTTTGAGTGGCTTTATTTGTAGCAAAAAATAGATAATATTTTAGCCCAGCAGCCATTTACTTATTTAACAAATTAATGTCTGTATACTATATGCCAGACATTGCTCAAGACACCTGGCATACAATCTGAAAGAGAAAAGATTTGCCTTCAGAGATATTATATAAGAAGAGAGAGAAAAATAAATATTGTACACAATTAGTTATTATATTTTTACAAGCCTATAAGTGTTATAAAATAGAGCACGGTTAGATGCATTGGGAGTGCTAAAGGTAAAGTTTGCAATAAATTGTCAGGTTAGCACTCTATATGTAAGTTATCATTTTGGGAAATACTTGAAGACAATGGAGGAGTTAAGCACTGAATGTCTGTAAAAAACCTGTTCCATGAAGAAACAATAAATAAAAAGACTTTGAGGTTTGAGCATACTTGGTCAAGGAACTTGAGCAAGGAGGCCAGAGTGCTAGAGCAAAGTTAGTGAGAGAATAAAGAGATAAGGTCTGAGAATTAATGGAGCAAGGCTATAGACAGCCAGCCCTTTGTAATGACTTGAGCTTTGACTGAGCATAAAAAAGGAAAAGTTTCTGAAGTCTCTCAAGCAGGTTAGTGACTAATTTTACTTACACTTTAAAGGGATCAATCTTATTGCTATTTCATAATAGATAATATGTGTTTGTGCATGGGAATGGGGGCAGGGTAGAGGCACCTGGGAGAGTTAAAGCAAGAACAGTGAGAATTCTCTCACAGGAAACCAGGTAAAAGATGACAAGAATCTGGGCTAAAAGGTAGAAAGAGATGACACATATTATCAATAACAAAAAAAGATGATGGAACAATAGCCTCAAAATATTTGGAAAAAAACTGTCATTCTAGGATTTTATGACAAGTGAAAGTATTAGGCCTCAAGGCAGGTCCTTTATGGATAACCAGAGACAACATGAAGAAAACTTCAACACAAGAGTTAGGCAAACTCACATTTTTTATGTCTGCAGAGGTAAGGAGCCAAGGTCAGTCCAAAGTGACTCAGACCCGACTCCCTGTGCAGGGTTTTACTCTTGCTTAAATACTTAAGTAACTACTTAGCTTTTGCTTTGATTATGCATTAGCTTTTATGCATATGAATGATCATACAGAGCTAGTTATATAATTATATGTTTAGTAAGTTCAGGAAATTATGCTTGCACATACACTTCATGATCAAAAAAGGGGTAGATAACTCCAGCCCTGGGTGGGAAATTTACTATGTTAATTAAGCAAGTTCAAGTGAGGAGAGCAAGGGACTTCTGCGCAGGTCCGGCCAACTGATTGAAGCTGGTTTTCATATTTCATTGCTTCAACAGGACGTTCTTGACCACCAAAGGCAGAATTTGGCAGAAAGAGAAGGTTGCATCTCATTGCTTTCTAATTTACATACAATTCTTTCATTTGTATCTTAGCAACAGTGAGAGAAACAAGCTACTTTCAGGTATTAGGTCATCCTACATCCATCAAAAGTATCTTTCTGAAATGAGGCCAAATTATACACATTTTTAGATAAATAAGAATGGAGAAATGTGAATAACAGTACCTTTCATGAAAGTAATGTATAAAGAATGAACTTCAAAAAGAAAGAAAATAACCCTACAGTAAAAGTTTCCAATGCAAGAATTAATACTGAAAAAATATAATCATGTTGGTAAGTAAAAACTGTTTTGGGAGGACTTCTGGGGAAGATGGTGGAGTAGGGAACTCCAAGAATGAGTCCTTCCACCAACACAATTATTAAACAGGAAGGAACTGTCTCAAACAACTACTTTGAAACTCCATAGGCAGAAGAACACTGTACAGCATCCAGAGAAGAGCAAGGGGAAGAGACAGATAAATTACAGTAAAGAATGGTAACTTGCTCTCTCCACATGGTGGCTACTGGTGCCCATCTCATGGCAGACTGCCATGGGATACAGTCCCTGGCTAGCTACTGGTGACCGAAAAGGATGTAAAAATCATTTCCCCAAGAACAGGGGTGGGCATGGCTGATCCCTGATTATGGCTTTTGATTATTGAATTCAGGTTACTGGTGGCCTGGCTCTAAGTGAAGCCATCGTTTTTACCTACTCAGGACAGGGACAGAGGCAGTGGAGATTTAAAGACCTTGCACTTCCTCAGAGGCAGGGGCTAGTTAGCTGAAGGGCTGCATTTGCTGGGCAGGCCAGGATAGCTCAGCTTTGTGGAGCTGTTGGAAGAGCTGTTGGCAACCTTCCTGATCCCCTCCCAAGCACACTTTGGAGCCATGCTTCATTGTTCCCTGACCCTGTACTGGATGGGAAAGACCTACTTGGAAGTCATCTCTAGGCTGCCCTCCTCCCAGAATTTGCCCTCCAGGCAAAAGCAGCTTGAGACAATGAAAGTAGTGTAAAACACTATAGAGTTGGACAGTCTGGGACAAAGAATATAAATCACTGTTGGTGGGTGGTATATGGGAATCCTGTATTTTTTGTGGGATTGTTCTATAAACCCACACTTTTTCTAATAAAAATCCATATTTGAATATATGGAACAATAACACTCATATCTAATAATTGGCTTTATACATTTTACTATAAGAAAAGGAGAAAAATAAGTCAGGAGGGTGCATTGGCACTAAATAGTTCTGTATTCCTTATATTACTTAGAAGGAAGATGTGATGGTTAGGCTCATGTGTCAACTTGACCAGGTAATGGTACCCAGTTGTTTCCTCAAGCAAGCACTGGCTTGTTACTATGAGGACACTTTGTGGACTTAAATCATTAGTAAATTGACTTCATCTATCGCTGATTATGTTTACATTCAACTGGGGAGTTTGCCTTCAGCAATGACACATCTCATCCAATCAGCTGAAGTCCTTAAAAGGAGAAGTGATGGAGGAACTCATCAAGAACCTTCACCGGAGTACCTGCCTTGCAACCTGCCCTACAGAATTCAGGCTCGTGTATCCCCATGGTTGCATGAGACAATTTTATAAAATCTCATACTATTTACAGATATCTCCTGTCAGTTCTGTTTCCCTAGATAACCCTGACTAATACAATTATGTTATGTTAAGATGTATGTACATTTTCTAAGGTTGTCACAGTAACATAAAAAAAATGGAATGTATGAAAACCAAATTAGAATTGGGGAAATAGATTTAGAGAAATTTATAAATGCAAACAAGCCAAATAAGACAAGAAACTAATGATCACAAAACAAACACACACACACACACATATATAAACACACAACCAAAAATAAAAAATACTGAAAATTACTAAGAATAGAAACTAAATAAAATAAAATTGTTTAGGAATTAATCCTAGTAGTTTTTAAATTATCATTAGTATACAGGAGAATAAATTATCTTGATAAAAATAACTAATGTTAAATTAATTTTTTTTAAAACCCAGCAATATCTTATTTTCAGGAACATGTTGTAGACTACAATCACAAAAACACTTAAATGTAAACTTATGGGTTTAAAAGTATAAGCTAGGCAATTACTTTAAAAAAAGATGAAATATTTATAAGCATGTCATAGAAATCAAATTAAAAATAGTTATATTAAGAATTTAATGTTCAAATAATCGGGATGGTAATATAATTCTAAATATGTATGAACCTAATAATATAGCCTCACAAATATATATACAATGTCAACACTGTAGAAATACCAAAAAAATGACAATTCTATTTTAGATTCAGATATAATAATGATCAGTTAAAAATCAATAATGAGAAAGATGATGGCGTAGGAAGTTTTAAGTATTGTTCACTCCACTAGAAGAATGAAAAAGCTGGAAAAGACTGGAATTAACTAGGTGGTAACTCTGGAACCAGAATAAACATTTCAAACAACAGGAGTGCCAGAGGAAGTAGAGGTTGCTCAGAGATCAGCTTTTGTGAGAGAAAGCGTGAACCAGTGACCAGTCTCTATTGTTCAGCCCTATGGCACCTGCTTCAGAAAAAGGTGCAGCTGCAGCAACTGGGCCTACGATTCTGAGAATGGCCACCTGGGACCAGGGCTAGCAGAGGGCTAAAAATTGAGGTTTGTAATTGAGGTTGTTCTATGGGATCCAAGAGGCACCAGCTCAGAAGTTGGCCACAGTTTTGGGCTTCTGGGCAGCAGCACTTCCAGCTTCCTACCAATATCCAGTTGGATGTAAAAGGCTAGTTTGTGTGTGTGTGTGTGTGTGTGTGTGTGTGTGTGTGTGTGTGTGTGTGTTTCGGTATGGCAGATCCCTGAGGCCACAGCATAGACTCTGGCCTTGGTTTTAGCCTTCTGCACAGCTGCAGCTTCTGGCCTCACACCAACATCTACCAGACTTTAAGATCCAGTGCACTTTTTCACTGGTTGAGTTTCTTCTTTCTCTTTATTGTGTTGTTTGGTCTAGTGAATCTCTAAGGACCCAGCACAGATGTGCTTGAGTTTTTATTAGAAACAGCTCTTCAGCCTTATACCAGTATCCAATGGGACATAAAAAGCTTGCCACCTTTTTCCTTTTGAATGATTTTTTTCCTCTCTGTTTCATAGTTTGGGGTCTGACCGATCTAAGGACAAGCAGGGATAGCATAGGTTTTAACATCAAAAGCAGTAGCTTCTGGCTTCTCACCAACATGTACAAGAGAATGAGAGGGATAGTACATTTACTTTTTTTTTTTTTTTTTTGATGCCAGGGCTGCGGATTGAACCTGGGACCGTGTATGTGGAAAGCAAGTGCTCAACACTTGAGCTATATCCACTCCCTAGTGCATTTCCTCTTTATTCTTCATTTTTCATGTGGATATTGTCTGTTAGTATTTATTTCTTTCTCCCTCTGTTTCTCTCTTTCCTTCCTTTTTTCCCTTCTTGTACTTAGTTTGGCAGAGTAAAGAATGGGTGAACTAGATTTCCAGAATGACCACAGCATAATACTCAGAATGTCCAGTTCTTAATAAGAAGTTACAAAACACAGAAGGTGACAGGAAAGTATGGCTAGTCACAGGCAAAAAATAATTGGACAGAAAATATTCTGGAGGAAGCACAGTCTCTAGAATTACTAATTAAAGATCTTATAACAACTCTCATCAATAGGATCAATTAACTAGTGGAAAACATGGACAAAGAACTAAAGATAATCAGGAAACTATATGTACAAAATGATCCTTTAAATAATGAGACAGAAATTATGAAGAAGAACCAAGTGGAAATTCTGGCCCTCAAAAGTACTTAAGCTGAAGTGAAAAATTCAGGAGCAGATTAGAGAAGGCAGAAGAAAGAATCAGCAATTTTAAAGTCAAAACAATTGAATTTTCCACGTTGAGGAGAATGAAAAAAACTGAACAGAACCTGAGGAACCTGTGGGACACCATCAAGTCTATAAATATATGCATCATAGGAATCCCAGAAGAAGAGAGAGTATTTAAGTTGTTGCTAAAAGCTTTTGGAAACAATGTACCAGAAATGTGTTGGCTTTTATAATGGGAATTTATTAGGTTAAAGTCTTAAAATTCTAAATCTGTAAAAGTGCCCAAATCAAGGCATCATCAGAGATGCAGTTTCACCAAACTGCAGCTCTGGGTGATCAGGCATATGGCTGAACTCTCCCTTCTCCAGGCCTTGTCTTTTTTGGCTTCAGGCTAAAGTGACTTCTTCTTAGCCTCTGTAGTCTATTGATTCCAGCTTCTGAATTCTTCTCTGTATCTGCAGCTTTGTTCTGTGTCTGAGAATCTTTATTCCTCAATTTATAAAGAACTCCACTGAGGATTTAAACCCACCCTTGGCTATGCCTGCTAGAAAAGTCTAATCAAAAGGCCCTTAACTGATCTAATATAGTCAAAGGTCTACAATAGGTTCATTTTGAGAATATAATTTTCTAGGGTCCACATGAAAGTTTCAAACCAACACAAAGAGTAAAGAGCCAGAAAAAACATTGAAAAAATATGGCAGAAAACTAGCCAAATCTGATTAAAGATAATATACAAATCCAATATGCTCAATAAACACCAAACATATCTACTCTGAAGCACATTATAATCAAACTGTCCAATGCCAAGGACAAAGACTGAATCTTAAAAACATCAAGAGAGAAGCAATGCAACACATTTAGGGAATAAGTAATAAGATTAACATTGTATTCCTCAATGGAGACCATGTATGCCAGAAGTCAGTGGGAAGACATATTTTAAGTTTTGGAACAAACAAAAATCAAACAAGCAACCTGCTGGCAAAGCTGTCCTTCAAAAACGAGAAGGAAATTAAGACATTTCCTGACAAAGAAAACCTGAGGACTTTGTTACCACTCAACCTGCCTTACAGAAATGCTAAAGTCTTCCATGTTGAAAGGAAACTAGACTGTACCTCAATGCTGATTGAAGAAATAAATATTTCTGGTTTTTTATTTGTAACACTGTCTTTTACTTCTTATAAGGTGGAACATTCAAATGTATAAAAAATAAGTGTATATCTTTGTTACTGGGCATCAAATGCATGAAGATATAATTTGTAACAAAATAGAAGGGAGGCGTGGAGAGATACAGGTGATCTGTATGTGTAGGCTATTGATGTCAGATTTGAATCAACATAAACTAAATTGTAATAGATGTAGCATGCTAAATGTAATCCTCATGGAAACCACAGAGGAAATATCTTTTAAAATCTGCACAAAATGAAAGGGTGATTCAAAATGTTTCGTTAAAGAAGATCATGTAAACAAAGAGGAAGGCAGTAATGGAAGAAAGGATGGGCAAAAAAATGTATGACTTAAAAAATCAATTAGCAAATGGCAGAAGTAAATCTTGCCTAATTAGTAATTCTCCTAAATGTAAAGAGATTAAACTCTCCAATCGAAAGGCAGAGATTGGAAAAATGTATAAAGAAACATGACCTAAGTATATGCTTTGTACAAGAGATCCATCTATTTTTTATATGATTGTATTAGTCTGCCAAAGGGGTACTGATGCAAAGTACCTGAAATCTGTTGGCTTTTATAAAGGGTATTTATTTGGGGTAAAGGCTTACAGTTACAAGGCTGTAAAAAGTCCAACTCAAGGTTGCTTTCTCACCAAAGCCTGTTGCCACATGTTGAAGCAAAATGGTCACTGATCTCTAGCTGGTCTCTGCCTTCCCTGCTGGGTTTCGTCTTCCTCTTGAGACTCCGTGGGCCCAGTCTCTTGAGGCTTCATGCTTAAATGATCCTGTAGTCCTCTCTCTTCTGACATAGGGCTTGTTTCTTTCGTGGCCTTCTATATCAGTTTCAGCTGTTTTGCTCTCGTCCAATGGTCAGCTGTAAATTATCAGGTGAATGGCTCATCACTCCCCAGGATCTCAGCTGTTTGAACATCTTTGCCTTTCTGCCACATGGCAGGATCAAAAATGACAGAGCTCTCTCTTCCATGTGACTGTCTGTGTGAGTGTCAGTTTATATCAAACCCAGCAAGGGAGCAAAGTCTCAACCTGAGTCATGCCCACTGACATAGTCAAATCAAAAACCCTAATCATAATAGCTAATGTAATCAAAGACACTCCAGCTGAATTTAATTCAATCAAAGGGATTTACACCCAAAGGTATATATTAGTTTACAAACATAATCTTTCTCAAACTGCCACAATGATTTATTTTTTATTTTTTATTTTTTATTAGGGAAGTTGTAGGTTTACAGAACAATCATTCATAAAATACAGGATTGTCATACACTATCAACCCCTTGCATTGGTGTGAAACATTTGTTACAATTGATAGTAGCACATTTTTATACTTGTGCTATTATTTAAAGTCTATGGTTTAACTTAGGGTTCACTGTGTAGTGTAGTTTCATGTTTTGTTTTGTTTTTAATAATGCATTATCTCACTGATTGGAAACAATTAAAATAAGCAAACTCATGAGTCATAATCTAGAACATGGGTCACCAGGGGACTGGGTGGGGATAGAAAATGGCAAGTTAAGACTTAAAATGCCCTGGGTTCTTATTTGGAATGATGGAAATGTTTTGGCAATGAATAGTGGTGATGGTAGCAAAATACTGTGAATGCAATTAATAACACTAAAATATTATATCTGCATATGATTAAAATTGGAAATGTTAAATTGTGTACATTGTAATGGAATAATTATATCTATAAATGAAAATAGGTTGCAAATGAAAGGATAGAAATAATATTTCATGCAAATAATAATCCAAAGAGACCAGGTTAGGGGTGGTTATATATATATATATATATTTTTTTTTTTTTTTAAAGATTTATTTATTTATTTACTTTATTCATTTTAAGCCCCCCCCATTTTGCTGTTTTTGTGTCCATTCACAGGGCAATTCTCTGTGTCTGTTTCCTGCCCTCTCTTCTCATCGTTCTCCCTCCAGTCTTCACCAGGATTCGATCCTGAGGACTTCCGATATGGGAGAGAGGCATCCTGCCACCTGCACCACCTCATTTCCTGGTTTTCAGCATGTCTCGTCTTGGCTCTCCCATGTGTCTCTCTCCTGTTACATCATCGTCTTGCTTTGTGGCTTGCTGTGGGCTGGTGGCGCACCCACGCATGGGGCCTGGCGGCACGCATGCCTTCTATATTGTTTGTATTTTACTGGGAGGTCCCAGGGATCAAACTCAAGTCCCTCCATACTGGAGACAGACGCCCAACCATTTGAGCCACATCCGCTCCCTGGTGTGGTAATATTAATATTAAACAAAATAGTCTTTAACTAAAAAGCTGTGACAAGAGACAAAGAAGGAAATTATATATCAATGAAAGAGTTAATTAAACAAGAGGATTTAACAAATATAAATATATATTTATGTAACAGCAAAGCACCAAAATATATAAAGCAAACACTGACAAAAGTGAAGGGAGAAATAGACAATTCTAGAATAATAGCTGGAAATTTCAATACATAATTTTCAACACTGAGTAGAACATCTAAACACAATATTAATAAGGAAATAGAGGACCTGAACAATACTATTCACCAACTAGATCTAACCAACCTATACAGAATTTCATTCAACAACAATGAAATGCACATTCTCTTCAAGTTCATGTGAATATACCAAAACTTATGAGATGCAGTGAAGGTAGTCCCCAGAGAGAAATTTATAGCCTTGAATGCCTATATTCAAAAATAAAAATCCTAAATTAAAAACTTAATTTTACATCTTGAGGTACGTGAGCAAAGTAAACACAAAGTTAGAAGAAAAGGGAAATAATTATGATTAGAGTGGACATAAAGGAAATAGAGAATACAAAAACTATTTAGATAATTAACAGTAAAACAGTTACTTGAAGATATCAATAAAATTGGCAAACATTTAGCTAGACTGACAATTAGAAAGAGTAAAGATGAAAATAAATAAAAGCAGAAATGACACTGGTGATATCACTACTGACATTAATGAAATAAAAAGGATTATAAGAGACTGTTATGAAAAATCATGTGCCAACAAACTAGATAACTTAGAAGAAATCAAAAATCCCTAGAAATATGTCAATTATCCAAATTTACTCAAGAAGAAATAGCAAACATCAACAAAGCTTCAAGTAGTACAGAGATTGAATCAATGATCAAAAATCTTCCACTAAAGAAAAGTGTAGGACTAGATGACTTCACTGATGAATTGTACCAAACATTTAAAGAAAAATTAAAACCAATCCTTCTCAAGTTCTTCCAAAGAATCAGAGGCAGACCATTTCCTAATTCATTCTGTGAGGCCAGCATTACTATAATACCAAAGCCTAGGAAATTCATCACAAGAAAAGAAAATTATAGACCATTCTCCCTATGTATATAGATGCAAAATCTTTAACAAAATACAAGTAAGCCAAATCCAGCACCATGTAATAAAGATTATATACCATGTCCACGTGGAGCTCACCCAGGAATGCAAGAGTGATTCAACATAGAAAATCAATCAATGTCATAGACTACATCAATAGAATGAAGAAAAAAAAACAAAACACCACAGCTATTACCGTAGATTCAGAAAAGGCATTCAACAAAATCCAGCACCTTTATTTTATTTTAAAAAACACTCAGAAAACAAGAACTATAAGGGAGTTTTTTCAATATGATAAAGCTCATTTATGTAAAGCCCACACCTAACATCATACTCAATGTTGAAAGACTTAACACTTTTCCCCTAAGATCAGGAATGAAACAGGTGTTCCTCCTTTCACCACTGCTATTCAGTATTGTACTAGAAGTTCTTTCCAGAGCAATTAGGCAAGGAAAAGAAATAAAAGGCATCCAAATTGGAAAATAAGAAGTAAAACTATTTCCATTTGCAGACAACATGATCTCATAAATAGAAAACAAAAACGAATGCTCATGAAAACTATGAGAGCTAAAAATGAATTTAGCAAAGTGGTGGATTACAAGATCAATACACAAAGAAATATTATGTTTCTATACATTAGCAATGAATAATTCAAAGGGTAAATTAGCAAATAATTCAATTTAAAAGCACATCTATAAGAACAAAATATATGGGAATTAATTTAACTGAGGATATGAAAGACTTGCATACTGAGAACTACGAAACACTTCTGGAAGACATGAAACGACACTGTGTTCATGAATTGGAGGAGTTACCATTGTATTATGTCAAAATTACTCAAAGCAACATAAATTCAGTGCAATCCCTATTAAAGTTCCAGCAGCCCTTTTGAAGAAAAAGAATAAGAGATAGGTCCTCAAATTCATATGGAGTGGGTCTGTAAAGAATAAAGTCGGCATTACACACTTCCTGATTTCAAATTGTACTGCAAACTTACAGTAATTAAAACAGCATTTTACTGGCACAAAAATAGTCAAGAAGATCATTGGAACAGAATTGAAAGTCCAGAAATAGACCTAGACCCATATATCTATGGCCAATAGGTTTTCACCAAGAAATCTAAGTACATGAAGTGGAGAAAGAATAGTCTTTCAACAAATGGTGTTGGGAAAACTGGATATCTACATGCAAAAGAATAAAGTTATACCCTGTAGCTGTTTGTCAGTTTGATGTATTTATGAATTCCAAAAATATATATTGGATTATGCTTGTAAACTGGTCTGCTAATCTGGGCATGATTAAGTTACGATTAGGGTGTTAACTGGGCCATGTCAGTAAGGCATTGAACCCCACCCCTTGGTGGGTGGGGGAATCAAATATAAAAGGCAAAGCAAAGGCCAGAGGGAACAGTTTTTGAGTTGCAGTTTTGATGTTGGAGTTTTGATGTTGGAGAGAAGACCCTGGGATAGAGATGAGCCATTCACCTGAGAGTTCACAACTGACCTTGTGGAGAGAAGCAAAGCCTAGAGAGCCTCATAGTCTACACAGCTGACCTTGTGGAGGAAACAGAGGCCTTGAGCCCGGAGAGAAATGCAGCCCTGGGAAGAGAGGAACCCAAGATGCCTGAACCCTGGCAAACTTTGTCAGCTGTCTTGCTCCAACACGTGGCAATGGACTTTGGTGAGGGAAGAAACTTATGCTTTATGGCCTGGTAACTGTGGAATTCTACCCAAATAAATACCCTTTATAAAGACCAAGCAATCTCTGGTATTTTGCATTAGCACCCCTTTGGCTGAATAATACAGAATTTGGTACCAAGGAGTGGGGAAGTGCTTTTGCAATTACCAAAATGTTGGAATGGTTTTATAAATGGATAAGGGGTATTTTTTGGAGGAATTGTGAAATGCATGATGGAAAAGGCCTAGATCACTTTGAATAAACTGTTGAGAGTCATATGGATGCTAAAGGACTTTCTATGATGGCTTAGAGGTAAATGATGAAACTACTGTTGGAAACCGGAATAAAGGTGATCCATGTTTTAAAATTGCAGAGGGGAAGCGGGTGTGGCTCAATCGATAGAGCTCCCGTTTACCATATGGGAGGCCCCGGGTTCGCTTCCCGGGGCCTCCTTGTGAGGGCAGGCCGGCCGGCCCGCGCGGCGAGGTGGGCTGATGCAGCAAGACCTCACAGCAGGAAGCGGGTGTGGCT
>JAQZBX010047703.1:0-20400 GCA_029593785.1 Cabassous unicinctus
ATTTATTTATTTATTTATTTATTTATTTATTTGCTTTTATCCATTTTTACCCCCTTCCCCCCGTATTTGCTGTTTTTGTGTCCATTTGCTGGGCAACTCTCTGTGTCCATTTCCTGCCCTCTCTTCTCATCCTTCTCCGCTTGTCTTCACTGGGATTCAATCCTCAGAACCTCCGATATGGGAGAGAGGCATACTACTGCCTGCGCCACCTTAGTTCCTGTTTTTTTGACGCATCTCGTCTTGGCTCTCCCTTGTGTAACTCTCCTGTTACATCATCATCTTGCTGCATGGCCCAGCAGGGCCTGGCGGCTCACCCGCACACGGGGCCTGGTGGCCCACGCGCCTTTTATATTTTTCTTTTTTTTATTTTTACCAGGAGGTCCCAGGGATGGAACCCAGATCCCTCTGTATGGGAGACGGACGCCCAACCATTTGAGCCACATCCGTCCCCCTCCTATATCTCTTAAGGTTGACCAAAGATACCCAGAGTTTCAGTCATTTCCCATACAAGATGGTCATATAATAAATCAGGCTTGGTTTATCACCAGCATTCTAAAAACCAGACCTAGAGAGAAAAACTAGGTCTCGGGACACATACATGATTTCTAATATAGCGAATGTTTAGCCTACCCTGATTATCACAAGATCAGGACAGCGAGAATATTTGCACTGTGACCATCTTTAATTCCCCACAATAATTTAAATAGTCTTAATCATAATAATCAAAGTTACTAAATATCTTTGAAGTTGGTATCTTAAAAAGCAGATATCTTAAACGCCTAGTAGTTACTAGGTACTTTATACATTTTCTTAAAAACAACAACAAAATCTGCTAGGCATATAATAGAGACTATATAGGCTAACGGAGAGATTGACAAGCTTTTTATGTAAAAAGTATTTTTAATTAATGTATTAGACTTTGTAGTCAGTACAGTCACAAATCTAATTTGTAAAGTTGAGTATAATGTCATATTGATATGACTTACGGTGCTGGGGAACAGAAATATTCATTTAAAAAAAAAAAAGTTAAAAAGATTTTCCCCAGAATGCTTACTTTGTATGAATGGAAAAATAAAAAACCAGTTGAATAAAGGTTCAGACATTATGGATTGGTACAATAGCAATTATCATTCTAATTTTTTTAAACAATTTATTGAAGTATATCATTCATACATGAACATACATAAACTATACATGTTCAGTAAACATCATGAACTTACAAAACAAACATGCGTAACATCACACAGGGCTCCCACACATCACCCCCCGCAAACACTCTGCATTGTTGTGAAACATTTGTTAACAAATCATGAAAGAGCATCGTCAAAGTATTACTACCAACTATAGTCCGTATCTTCCTCCCCTATACATTTTTTTAAAGGATTTATTTATTTATTTGCTTTTATCCATTTTTACCCCCTCCCCCCCCATATTTGCTGTTTTTGTGTCCATTCGCTGGGCAACTCTGTGTGTCCATTTCCTGCCCTCTCTTCTCATCCTTCTCCTCCTGTCTTCACTGGGATTCACATCCTTGGAACCTCCAATGTGAGAGAGAGGCGTCCTACTGCCTGCGCCACCTTAGTTCCTGGTTTTTCGGCGCGTCTCGTCTTGGCTCTCCCTTGTGTCACTCTCCTGTTATGTCATCATCTTGCTGCATGACTCAGCGGGGCCTGGCGGCTCACCCACACACAGGGTCTGGTGGCTCACCTGCTTGCGGGACCTAGCGGCACACCCGTGCACAGAGCCTGGTGGCCTACGCGCCTTCTATAATTTTCTTTTTTTTTTTCAATTTTTACCGGGAGGTCCTGGGGATCGAACCCAGGTCCCTCCATATGGGAGACAGACGCCCAACCACCCGAGCCACATCCGTCCCCCTGTTGTATCTCTTAAGATTGACCAAAGATACCCAAAGTTACCGTCTCTTCCCATACAAGGTGGTCATATAATAAATCAGGCTTAGTTTATCACCAGCATTCCAAAAACCAGACCTAGGGAGAAAAACTAGGTCTCGGGACACATGCATGATTTCTAATATAGCGAATGTTTAGCCTACCCTGATTATCACAAAATAGGACAGCGAGAATATTCACAATTATCATTCTAATTTAACAGATAATGGAAACTTGGAAAATGGAGAATGATGGAATGTCTGGGTTCAAGGAAAAAAGAGGGGGTGGTGGTGACTTGAACAAGATAGTAATGGTAATCTTAATTAGAGAGGAAAAAGAAAAGTTAACAAATTAATTGAAGAAAACTTCTTATCATGATTTCCTTTACTTTTAAAAAATAATAACCAGGTAATAATTAGCTTCTGTCAGAAAACAGGTAGCACCTTGATTAGTCATTATTTGAGGGCCTAGCAAAATTGATTTAGTATGTTTCGATTATGTTCTTGTTATCATTTTAGAAGTCCAGGTAATCTTATTTTCTTCTTTTTTGGTTGTTGAAACATTGAGATTTTTGTTCTGTTACCAGTCTGTTCTCCTACTATATTTTTCTACCACAGATAAATTTTTCCTTTAAACTAGTTTTTATACCTTCTTTAAACCAATTTACACTTTACTGAAGTTTTAATGAAGAGAAAAATTTATATAATAATAAAAAATACACAGCATACAATATTTCTTTTGAATTTTTTATTGCAGTGGAAATGCAAAGGGAAGAGTCTCTCATTTCAAAAATCTACTGATTTAGAGAGTTAACACAATAACAGAATTAAAGACCTGTAGATAAAATATTTATTTTTTTCTGGTCTCATTAATATATTAGCCTAGTATACTAGATAGTGATAATTTATGGAAAGTTTATTCAATATTCTCTAAACTAATTTTGCTTATAGACATGTTTCCTTTTACCTTTTCACTTTACAGAGCCTGATGACTTAGAAATAGAAGTTTTACAAGAGCCAAGTGGACTGAACAAAGATGGTAGCTTGCCATGTACTATTATTTCTGATGTGTGGATTCATAAGAAAAAAGAAACAGAGAATACTAAGTATGCTATCTTTTTTTCCTTTACATTTTAAAAGCTGGGTCCCTTTTTGTAATAGCTTTTAAAAATTTTGTAATACCCTAATATTTCAATATTATATCCTAATATTGAAATATCTTATAAAGGGATTTAATTTAAATTTAATTATATGTAATTAAATTATAAATAATTTAATTTTTACATGTTTTAGAAATCGATTATATAAAAATACAGAGTAAAAAGTCTCTTTCCTGCCTCTATCCACCATCCAACCAATTCCTACTTTCTCCTCCCTCCAGATATTTTTAATATATACTTAAGTAAACACAAATATATTATCTCCCTCCCTTTTTAAATACAGTGGTTAGTATAATGTACATAGTATTTTCTATCCTATTTATTTTTACTCAATAATAAATCTTGGAAATCATTTCCTATTAATACAGATAGGGCATCCTCCTTTTTTCTTATTTTATATAAATGCTACACAGTATCCCATTTTATGATATATTACAAGTCAATTAATAAGCCTCCTATTTGATGGACATTTATTAATATTACAAGCAATGTTGTAGTTAATAACCTTTTATATAAGCACATTTTGCATGTGTGTAAGTATTTCTGTAAGAAGTGGGATTGCAGGGTCAATTGAATTTTTATAAATTGCATTGTAATTTGGAATTGTTCTTTCCAGGGATTGTACTAATTTATACTCTTAGAAAGCCCCTGTTTTCCCCACAGCCTTGCCAAAGTTTTATTTTGGATTTTTGCCAATACAATACGTGAAAAATCATATCTCAGTTTGGAGTCTTAGTTTATCTCTTTATTTTAGATGAGGTTGAGCGCATCTTTTCAAATATTTTTTGTTTTGTTTGATTTTTGTGTGTGCATGTGTGTATGTGTTTTAAGTTATCATATTTATCTGGATTTTGGTAATTAGCCAGAAAAATCCATATTCATTATGAGGTTATTAAATAATTTTTCGGTGTTTCTTCTAGTGCTTTTATGTAGACACTTTTACATTTAAATCTTTGATATGTTTGGAATTTATCTGAAGGATAGATTCAGTTTTTTTCTCAATGGCTACCCAGTTGTCCCAATCTGAATTTAGCTTTTATTAAATTAGACCCCTCTCCCCTGCCAAAAATAAAAATTTAAAAACATCTTTTGATAATTTATTGGGGTGTTAAATTCATGAATTTATGTAGGAGGAATCAGCATGTTGTATTCTTCCTGTTGAAGAAGAAAATGATAGGCTTTTCTGTTTGATCAGATTTTGGAATTTTGTGTTTCCTTCATCATTTAGGTATTATTCTTAGGTATATTTTTCCTTTTGTTGGCAGTGTATTATTCTTACATATATTTTAGGTATAGCCTTAGGCTTATTCTTAGGTATATTATCCTTTTTGTTTGCAGTTCTAACTAGTGCCTATACATCTGTGAGATCTGGAGCTAGAGGTTTGTATGTATGAAAGCTGTTAATTTCTTTATATTGATTTTGTATACTATTACGTTATTGATATCTGTTAATATTCCTGATAGATTTTCAGTTGACTCTTGTATTTTTCAGGTTTGCATTCATATATGAAAATAGTGAGGTTTTACATCTTTCCAATTTTATTAACCTATTGCGTTGATTAGTACCTTCTGTACAATGTTTTATATTGGTAATAGAGGTCATCTTTATTTCATGCTTCAGTGAAATGATTTTATTGTTGACCCCCATTCAACATGACTGTGCTTTTTAGCTGAGATAAGTATCTATTCATATTTCACTGCTTAAAAAAAAAAGAATGGGTTTTGTCAAATGACTTTTCAGTCTCTATGGAATCATTCATATAAATGTTTTCCTTGTATATTAGTATAATGAATCAATACATTACCTAATGTGGAAACATCTCACATTCCTTAAGTAAGCCCCAGTTAATATGATATGCTATTTTTTTTCAAGTTTTTTGTTTAAATTATAATTAAAGTATTGGTCACCTGACTTATTAGCTCTGTATCTTACATATTTATTTATTTATTTATTTATTTATTTAGATTTATTTATTTTATTTATTTATCCCCCCCTTGCTGCTTGTGTTGCTGTGTCCATTCGCCGCGTGTCTTCTCTGTGTCTGCTTATCTCCCCCTTGCTGTGAGATCTTGCCGCATCAGCCCACGGCGCCGCGCGAGCCGGCCTGCCCTCACAAGGAGGCACCGGGAAGCGAACCCGGGGCCTCTCGTATGGTAAACAGGTGCTCTATCCATTGCACCACACCCGCTTCCCTCTTACATATTTAAATTAAAGAAACATTATTAGACAAGCTTTACCTTTTATATATGTCAGGTGCCTTTATTCAGTACATAGATTCCTTCCAGAGTAGATGTGTGCCTTCTCCTGTGCACTTAAGGAAGCAGCAATATACATTAGTTTCATTTTATTAGTAGAGGATACATTGCTGCAAACTGTAATTCTCTTATCTGTCCTTATATTTAATTTGTATGTATGTGTGACTTAGTTAAGAATGCATTGCCAATCTCCGTAACAATCAACAGCAAGATGAGCTAGTCTCGGGCTTTCCATGAAGATTGACCCTGTCTGTTTGAATCAAGCGATCTGACATCCTCAGTAGTGAGAACTCTTTGAACTACTTCCTCAAAGGCTGCTGTGACACTAGTGGCATCTTTTGTACTTGTTTCCAAGAAAGGATAGTCGCCGTTATCCTGCACCAGGTTGGGCTTCTTCTGCAGACACTTGCCATTCACTTACATCAACCTTGTTATCCAAAATCACAAAAGGAAAGCTTTCCAGCTCTCTCATAGCTGTATAATAGATGAATTCTTTCTTCCAGTTACTCAAGTTCTGGAAGCCTTGAGAATCATCAACACTAAAAGTAAGCAGGCAAGTCAGGACCTCTGTAAAAAGGTATCCTCTGGCTTCTGAATCAGTCTTGACCAGCTGTGTCCCAAATCTGCATAGTGACAAAATGTCCATCCACCTCCAAATCTTTATTTAAAAATTCTACACCTTTTGTGTAGAATAGCTGGGTATCAAATTTATTCACTTTGCGTATTTATTTGTAAGAGAACGCTTCCCAACTCCATTATCTTCAAAGAGAATTACTTTAAAAAGTGATTTTCCTGCCATTGTATATCACAAGATATTTGATTCCAGAACCATCGTGGCCACATGGAGGCCACCCCGGATGCTCCGGGCCGACCCGTCAGGGAGTGGTGGAAAAGAGAGAGGATCTGGAACCAGGCGGCCGTGCTACCCTGCTCGGACTCCTACTCCAATCCCAGCAGCCTGGGAACAACATGGCAACTGGCTGGGTGCTGTGCTGTTTTAATGTACTGTTTGTTGATACTTTATTTAGGATTTTGTATTAATACTTGTGAGATTAGTCTGTATTTATCTTTTGTTACGGGAAGTTAACTGAAATTGGGCATTCTTGTTATACTTTCTTCACAAAAAGTGATTGGAAGTTCCTTCCATTGCAGTGCTCTATCATAGGGATTGGCAATGTTTTCTGTAAAGGACCAGATAGCAAATATTTTTACGCTTCACAGACAGTACAGTCTCTGTCTCTGCCATTATGCTGCAGCAACAGCCATAGATAATACATAAACAAATAAATGTAGTTGTTTCAATAAAACTTTATTTACAAAAAAATGAGGTAGAGTTGGCCTGCAGGCCATAGTTTGTCATCCTCTGCTCTAGAACTGTTTAAATATCATTAGCATTATCTGGTCTTTAAAAATTTAGTAGAATGTACCTGTGAAACCACTTAGGCCGGATGTATTTTTTGGGGTTGGGAGGGCCAGGGAAAAGATCATTGCTTATTGATCTCCTTCCCAGTATCTTCAAAGAAAAAGAACCTATTTAGATATCATAATTCTTCTGGACTTAGTTTTGTTAAATAATCCCACAGAAAACAGACAATATCATCCAAGTTTCCAGATTTACCTAAAATTGAGCCAAGTAATTTATTTTAATTTCCTGCATTTGTGTTATTTCCCTTTTTAATTTTTAATTTTTTTGTTTTTGAAAACTATATTTTTCCCATTTAAAAAAAAAGTTTTATTGTTGTAATATGTATTCTCCCATTATTATTTTGAGCGTTATGTGACCATTCTTCTTATGATGAGACACAAACACAGGTAGACAAGACAGCCAAGAATGGATGAAAGGATAGGCTTTGTTAGATCAAAGAGCCTTGAGGGAGATGGAAGAAAATGAGGATGGCAGAAGGACCTGGGACTTACCTAAGGTATGCTTCTGTGAGGGTCAGTGGAGGCAAGAGGGAGTGGGGGGTGGAGAAGGACATATGGGTCCTGGGCTCTCGCTTTTATTGTGACCCAGAGAGAAGGAGAAGGGTTTTTCCGCATATACTGGGGATTGGCATATTTAAACTATGAGGCGTGAAAAGCAGAAGTGGCAAGAGCCATTTGGGGAAGCTTAGAGCAGTTCTTTGTATCCAGACCATGTGGCGGTGCATCCCTTTTTGGTTATGCCCAGAGCAGGGCTGACTGGGGTGGTTGTGCAAAAGGGAAACTTTTGTCTAGGGTGGGCAAGATGATGAGGCATAAATGTAATTTATTTTATGCCATTACATTTTATTTATGTTTTCAAAGAATTGGTTTTGGACTTCCTTATTAGTTTTTGTGTTTTCCTGTTTCTAGCTCAGTAATTTTTCTTACATCTTTATTAATTTAGTTCCTTCTGCTTTTCTGCAATTTATTAAGTTGGTAGTTTTCTACCTAATTGAGTTGGATACTTGATTAATTTCTTTTCGTCTTTATTATTTATGCTTTAGGTCTCACATTTTTCATTGAGCACTACTTTAGCTGTATCCCATAGCTTCTCATATGTATTGTTTTAGTTTTTAATAAATTATAGTGATCCATAACTTCACTTTCAGTTTCCTTTTTGATCCATTACTTGTTGAACAGAATATTAAGTTTTCTAAGCATAGAGCCATTTTGTTTTCTAATTGTGTTGTAAAATTCTATTTTTATCAGTTTGTCTTTAAAGAATATTTCTGTACTATTTTTCTATTTTTGTTACTATTGAGGTTTTTTTTGTAGTTTAACCAAGATCAATATTTGATATTATTCACGGATACTTGAAGTATTTTCAGTGAACAGAGTTTGGTATCAGCTATCAGGTTATGTTTTTCAGTTCTTTAATATGCTTGTTGATTTTTATTCATTTGATTGAGATGAGTGAAAGTCTCTTTTTAGTAGTGTTTACATTTTTTTTTTTTTTTTTTAAATATCTAGTTTTAGTTTCCTGGACTGCTGAAAGCAGATACCATGAAATGGGCTAGCTTTAAGCAATAGGAATTTATGAGCTTACAGTTTGAGGCTGTTTGAAGCTGTGAGAATGTCAAAATCAAGGCATCATCAAGGTGATGCTTTCTTCCCAAAGACTGGCTGGTGGGGATCCTTTGGGCCCTCTGTCACATGGCAAAGCACATGGCGGTATCTGCTGGTTTTCTCCTTCTCTTCCAGGCATCGTTGCTTTCAGCTTCTGTGGCTTTCTCTCTGTCTGAATTATACCCTGGGCCATGCTTTAACTGAAGTAATCTCATTAAAAGGTCCTACTTACAATAGATTTACACCTACCGAAATGGATTAGCTTTAAGAACATGATTTTCTGGGGTACATACAGTTTCAAACCACCACATCTTTCAATAATTTTTGTTTAATGAATGTTAATCCTAAGTTATTTGGTACATAAATATTCACAACT
Organism: Cabassous unicinctus; assembly: GCA_029593785.1. NCBI lineage: Eukaryota > Metazoa > Chordata > Mammalia > Cingulata > Chlamyphoridae > Cabassous > Cabassous unicinctus. The sequence goes on from JAQZBX010047703.1 coordinate 8,711, forward strand.
ATAATACCTTTGTGGAGAATCATACTCTTTAACATTATTAATACTAGTTTTTTAATCTTGTGTACTCTTTTGACTGAATTTCATCTTCTATTTTTGTTTGTATTTGCCCATTATACTTGAGCCCATCCTTGTATTTTCAACTTCTTTGAATTGTTTTAAGATGCATCTCTAATAGGGTTTGTGATTCATTATGAAGGTTTTTGTGTTTAGGTAAACTAGTTCATTTCCCTTATTGATACGACATGTTTAAATTTAGTTCTGTAATTTTTTTAATTTTTATAGTATTTTAGTTGTTCATTGTGTTTATTTTGTTTGTTTTACTTTTTTATATATCGTTATTCTGATAGTTACGAAGGATTTTTTTCCTTCCTGTAGTAAATCTATATAAATATAACTTTTTTTATTAGATGATATCCTTAGAGTTCTCTCTTTTAAATATGTTAAAACTAGCATATTTCCATTTCCTCCTTTCTTTTTTCTCTTTCCTGTTTAATTTTAGTTTTATCAACTTCATATTTCTTAATATTTACCTTTGTATTGTTAAATATGCCTTTTCCATATTGTGACCACTGATTCTTTTGTCATAATTTCTCCAGTCATCTCTTAGTTAGCTGAATTTTCTCTTCTAATAATGTTTTCAAAAAAGAGTTTATAGAAACAATATTATACAAGTCCTTGTATGTTTATAACTCTGTATATAACCTTGATACTTGAACACTTATGGCTGGACAAAAAATCTTTGGCTCACACTTTCCATTCTTTTAGAACTTAAAGATATCGTTCCACTCTCTTCTGGAGTTTAATATTTACAGTGAAAGATGTGAGGCCAGTCTAATGTTTATAAAAAAGAAGCATAATCTTTTTGCATGGCTTTTGAAAATAATCTTTTTTATCTTTGAAGTCTAATAACTTTAATAGGATATCTCTCAGTGTTAACAATTGTTGGTCACTGAATGTGGCATATGGTGTTTTTTTTTTTCAATATGTAGATTCAAACGTTTTACTTTAGGCAACTTTCTTGAAATTCAGAATTACATGTTTGTTCTTTTATAGGGGTTCCAAATATGTGTATACTGGAACGCCTATACTTGTCTTTGATAGTTATTTTCCCCTAATTTTTGGACTCTGTTCCTTTGTTTCCATTTTATTTTGTTTCTGTTTCTTATTTCTGTGTCATCTGCCCCCGAGTTTCCATTTTGCCTGTTTTTTCTTGTGTGCATTCTCATTTTAACTTTATTCTGTTGTGGTTTTGCTTTTTACTTTTGTTCTTTTTTCATGAATTCTCGGAGTTCGTTTCACAACCCAAAAAAACATGCATATTCTTTTCTGCTACCTCAAATATGTCTATTCTGTATGATTCTTAGGTATCTGTATGATTCTTTATCTATCATCTGCTTTTCAAACCAAATGAGGTTGAGGTTCATTGCAAACAAGAGATGTTCAACTGTTGTACTAGGGTGTGTTCTCACATTCAGGAAATGTGTTCTGGCTGACTCTCTCTGAGTTATATTGCTGCTCAGTCCTCTCTCCAGAAGGCTTCTTGTCTATTCTTTCTTCCATGCAACTCTGATCTCACCCATCATTTGGAATCTGGGAATTATACTTCTAGTCTCCAAATTTTGCCAAAATGATGTTTGGATCCACCAGATACCCTTCCCCTGACCCAAATATTTTTTTTGCTTTGGAAGAACTTAAGGACACAAAGGCAAGGAGCTGATTTACACAGTCATGGTCATACCAGAAGTCCTGTAACACCTTTAATACCCTTTGCAGTCAGCGCCTGTGTCTTTATTAACCTCTACAGTGTTTACGAAGTTCTTTGAAGAAGACTGTTTTCTACTTTTTAACCATTTCTTATTTATTATGGAAGTAATATAAAACCAGAATTTGATCCCTGTGGGTATGGAGATTTAATAAATTATAAGGCTGACACTTCTAATCAGTGGGAAAATATAATCTATTCAATGCATGCTACTGAAACAAATTAGTAACAATTTGGAAAATATATCCACTTATTTCTATTTCTGATGCCATTCAATGAGACAATTAATACAAATGGATTAAAGACCTAAGTGCAAAAGAAAATAATACATAAGAGTTAATGTCTGAAATTCATAAGAATTTGTGGAAATTAATATGAAAAAAAAGTCTAAGAGATAACTGGAGAGATGATATGTATAGGTTTATCACAAAGGAGTAATCTAGTAAATATAACAGCATGATACTTCGGAGATTGGATGAAGAGGGGGAGTCAATAAAATGAGAAAAAAAGACATAAAATCTCTAGGTGCTTTGATAGACTAACTTTACTCTGTGGAGAACTGTGGACATGTAAATACCACTACTAGTCAGATAATTACTTCTTCTCTATGGGGAAGAATGAGTCAAAGGTAGGATGAAAGTCTGGAATGTTTTTCCAATGAAAGTTTCTCCATAAGGTAACAAGAAGCCAGGGTGTAAGGGAAATGATAATATCAAATATTGGTAAGAGAATGGGAAACTAGGTATTTTGATATACTGCAAGTGCATGTATAAATTGGTAGAGCCAATTTGGAGATTCATTTGCCTATTTATTAAAGTTTAAAACCTGCATATCTTATGACATACCTGTTTTACATCTTGATATCCACTCTCGAGATCACTCACATCTGGGCACAAAGAACCATATGCAAGAATGAATGTTCATTGCAAGAGAGTCATAGCAAATAATTTGAAATAGTCTAAATAAATAATACAAAAATGTGTCTATAAACTGTATTATGGAATAGTATGTAGCACTTAAAAGAATAAAAATAGAATGCCATGTATTAATATGGAAATATCTTTAAAATAAAGATTAATGGAATAAAATAATATTGAATGTAAAAAGCATTTCCATACATAATAGAACTATATGATACAGGTAAGAATGTTACATATTTACTGAAGTGTATACATATGTATGTAAATTAAAAGGAAAAATCTGTTAAGATACATGCCAAAGTGATAATAGTAAGGGGAACTGAGATTGGAGTGGTTAGGGAAGTCCTAAAAGGAACATTACATTTTTTATTATTGAGGTAAATAAAATTCACAGAAAATAAAATTCACCATTTAAATCATTTTAAAGTGTACAATTCTGTGGCATTTAGTACATTCACAATCATCACTATCTAGTTTCCAAATATTTTTATCATGCCAAAAGGAAACCCCCATATCCATTAAGTAGTCACTCCCTATACCCCTATTTCCCCAGTCTGTGATAACCACTAATCTACTTTCTGTTTCTATGGATTTGACTGTTATGGATATTTTATATAAGTAGAATCATATAATATGTAACCTTATCTGGCTTCTTTCATTTACCATAATATTTTCAGGGTTCATCCATTTTGTAGCATGTCTCAATATTCCATTCCTTTTTATGGTTGAATTGCATTCCATTATATGAATATGTCACATTTTGTTTATCCATTGATGGACACTTGTATCGTTTCTGCCTTTTGACAATTGTGCCTAGTGCTGTTATGAACATGTGTTGAGGTTTTTGCTTGAGCACATGTTTTCACTTCTTTTGGGTTTATATACCTAGTAGTTGAATTGCTCAGTCATATGCTAATTTTATGGTTAACCTTTTGAGGAATAAAGGAACATTATACTTTGAATGAAGAAATGTGTTACTTGTGTAAATAACAGTTAATAAAGGGGAGTGGGTGTAGTGGTTGCATGCCTGCTTCACATGTATGAGGTCCCAGATTCAATCCCTGATATGTCCTTAAAAAACAATTTAAAAATTTTTTTTAGTCTAAAATAAATAAAAGTAGAAAATTTGAAACTGATGGAAAAAGTAGAAAATTATTTAAAATTTGAGATGGACTGAAAATATTAAGAAAAGAAAAACTACCTAATAAGCCAGCCCCTCACGTGTAAATTACTGGTACCTTTTGGAATATAGTCTTCCCTTCCTTAAAATTTTTGTTTAAAAATGTAATAAAAAGTGAGGGTTCTTTACCTTTTGTCCTCAATTTTAATCCCCTCACATTGGTGGATTAAGAACTTTTTTGCATATCATCCTGTTCCTTTTTCTTGCTGCACACCATTATTTTGAAGCCTAACACCATTAGTACAAATTGTTCTTCAAATTGCTTTGTTCACTTCACAGTATATCTTGGCTATCGTTCCACATCACTTCATATAGATCTCTGCTTCTTTCTTTTTAACAGCAGCATGGTATTCTCTGGTATTAATATCTCACAATTGTTTTATATTTTCCACAATTAAGGGGCATTTTAATTCTTATAAAGCAGTGGTTCTCAAACATTAGCATATATCAGAATCATTTTGGGCTTTTTTAACTCATACTGCTGAGCCTTCCTGAATTTTTTGATTCATAGGTCCACACTTGGACCTGAGAATTTGCATTTCTAACACGTTTCAATGTGTTGCTGCTGTCTGGTGACTATACTTTGAGAAACGTGTTACAAGGTATGGGGAAGGTGATTGTTGTGAATGAGTAATAATTAGTGAGGGTTTGAACGGGGTAAAAAGTACAATGTGCTTAGGAGAGCAAGTATGTATAAAAGTGAGAAACATTTGCAAGAGAGATCCACAGGATGATAGTGAAGTTATGTTCTATTTTGCATAATTTAAGGTGCTTTTATTTCCAGTAACCTTTACATTTTTGTACTGGTGTACCCTCTGTGGCAGGTTGGAAGATAGACTCTCCATTCAACAAGATGAAGTTTCTGATGTTGGAATCCCAATGAATGTAGACCAGCTTAGTCCAGTTCATATAGGTAAGCATTATTGCGTAACTCTTAATTACTTTTTGGAAGGTTGTTAGCACAAACCTGTTTTATTTGGACCATATATAAATAGAGAACACTCCTTATCAGTCATCTCAATCATTTAAAAATGTAATAGGCATAAAGCACTGTATTGTGCCTTAATAAGCCTGGATTGAATAGCAACATAGGCAGTAAAATTTTTTGGTCAATTATTTTAAAGAATGTTCAAGGTAAAAAAAACTCTGCCAATATACTAAAAACATTTAATAAATTATCATGTTGTTTTTAATAGTATTTGTTAAAATATAAGATTTTTTTATTCTCCCTGACCTATAGGAACAAAGATAAACTGGAACTAATTTGAGTGTCCAACAGTGTGTTTTTTCCACATATCTTTGGGTTTTTGTCTACATTTTAGAACTTCCAGAATAATCGAAGTATATAACAAATTAAATCTACTTCCTGATAAGCCATTATATCTTGTTTAAAGATTATTTTTATAAGCTGATAAAGTCATATACATGTTTTGATTTTGTTGTATGATACTTTCTTTGCTAGAAATCATGTTATATACTGTGCCTTATCACTAATGCTTAGAACTTTCTATAAATAGCATATTGACTTATCACATAATTTCTTCTTTATGTCACAGAAGCTGGATTAGATGATTCTCAGCACTCTAAATGTGATGTAGATAAATCTTTGCAGTCAGAGCCATTTTTCCATAAAGTGGTTCTATCTGAAGACTTGAAAGTAGTCTCTCAAGTTCAGTCAATTCAATATTCACTAGACGAATCCTTTCTACTTCGATCTTGCTCTGATTCACCACCAAAAAATAAAAGCAAAAATTCCTTGCTTATTGGACTTTCAACTGGCCTGTTTGATGCAAACAACCCAAAGGCAAGTATACTTCTCCAATTAAAAATGTTATCTATGTGATGGCATTTCTTATTGATAGTTTCTCTTTGAAAGGCCATAATTTTAAGTTTTAAACCCTTAAAAATACAAACACAAACACACATATCAAAACAAACAAAAAACCTCCATCTTTTATTATGAGATACTAGAAAGAAGTTGCCATTGAAAGTACAGCTAGGACAATAAGTATTTCATTGGCTTATTGTTCAAGAGTCTTTTTTTAATGGAGTCTACTTTTATTTGAGCAAAAGATCCTTCTTATACCACTATTTCCTTTTGCCACTCTCCCCTACCTAACTTCCGTTTTTACTACTGACTAAGCTTAAGCATTGTATCTTACATAGATAGAAATGTCATATTGCATAATTTATGTATAGAAAAGTTAATAGATTTTTCTGGTAACAGTTTTTCAGACCTCTTTTTCTCATATACTATTTCTAAAAATAAACAACCATTTATTTCTTATTATGAAATTAGAACATTATTGCTATAGAAAATTTTGACATATAAAAATAAGAAATTACAAACTTATTACTTTCATATATGTAATTGTACAGACATATAACTTTACCAAATTAGAATGTTATGCATACTATTTTTGTAAACTACTTTTCTATTTTATATTGTATTTTATCTTGTCATGTTGTCAAATATTGTCTCACATCATCTTAGTGATCACATATTCCATTGTGCTAATAGATTTAAAAGTAATCTATTTCTGTTTTTGGATTGTTAGGTTCAATTTTTATTATTGTAACTGCCTACAGCTCTGTCTTTGTGCGTATTCACAATTATTTCTATGAGATAAATTTCTATATGTACAACTCAAAAAGTTACATTGTAATTGCCTGATTTATCTCCCTCGCCCAAGAAACCATACCCTAAATAGTACCAATTATTATCATTTATTTTAAAATTGTCTACATAACAGATAAATAGTGTTATTTATTTTTTCATTTGTATTTTTTGTTTACCAGTGAAGTCAAACATTTTTTCATATATTTGAGTCACGTATATGAGTGAATTGCCTAAATTATTTTTTCCTTTAAATTTTTTAATATGTCAGTTAAATTTTCAATTTAATTTCAAGTTTTCAGTTGGGTATGCTTTTATTTTGTGTCATTTTTTCTGTATATCTTAAATGTATATATTGCTAAATTCCCTCACTTATCTAGTAGCAGTCAGATTTTCAAAGATATAAACTACAAAAGAAATTTGTGGTCTAGGGAGTTAAAGAAAAAGACCTCTTAGTGGGATAGGCAAGAACTATCATGTAATTCATGTAGTTTCTTTTGTAGTAATGTTGTATAGCTATCTTTAGCATAGATTTTGTTAAAACTTGGTGCTGTCTCTAAAAATCAAGGTTCTTGCATAATACATTTGGTTATTTGATTTCCCTTCATGACCTCATTTATTTCAGCCTTAGTGTTTCTGTGGCTGTGTTTCTTCCTCTGGAAGTAAGCACAGCAAATTGGAAGCAGCAATGCATCTTTTTAAAAAATTTGTTTCTTTTTATTTATTAATTTCTCTCCCCCTCATTGTTTGTGCTTGCTGTCTGCTCGTCTTCTTTTTTAGGAGGCACCAGGAGCTGAACCTGGGGCCTCCCATGTGGGAGGGAGGTGCATAATCACGTGAGCCACCTCTGCTCCCTGTTTGTTGTGTCTCCTCTCTGTGTCTCTTGGTTGTATCATCTCACTGCATCATCTTGTTGTATCAGCTCGGTGTCTTGCTTGTCTTCTTTAAGAGGCACTGGGAACTGAACCTAGGACCTCTCATGTGGTAGGCGGGAGCTTAGCTGCTTGAGCCATATCTGCTTCCCAGCAGTCATTTTTAATGTAGAGAACTCTAAGGGACAAGGCAAGAAAAAACATTAGAAAATCGAAGCAATTGGTAGCCATTTAAGGCAAAGACAGAAAGTAGTCAGTCCCTGCCTTTACTGTAATTTAATCTCTGAGATCATAAGAATTTGTTACTGGGCCAAACTAGTAAATAATCAGTGTTCATAATGGGTCCCTGAATCATGAAAAAAGGTAAAAATTATTTATAAGTATTTGTATAATCTGTAAAAACAATAATTTAATCTCATAAAGATTTTTTATTAGAAGTTATTTTTAAAAATTTTTAGTCTTTGTTCCTGTTTAAGTAAATTCTTCTTGTGCTTTGGATCACAGTCCCTTTCACCTTGTTAAGGAATTCACTTCTTTAATTTTGTCACTCTAACCTGTATCATCAACTTCTTCCTCTATAATACTTCATTTTCTCAACATACATGTACGAAGAAATCTCATCAAAAACAGCAAACTTCTCTTGAACTCATGTCCTTCTCTAGCTACCACGTGATTTCTCTGCTCCCTTTTACAGACAACTTGAATATAATTTAGCTTTCAGTCTTCAATTCACTTTCCAATACTTTTTTTTTTTTTTTAATTTAGTTTTTTTTTAGTTTTATATACAAAAGAACTAGCATTGTTTCAGTCTGGTAGATGTCCTGGATACTCCATTCAAGGAAGATCAGTTAGTCCAACTTGATGAAGTCTGTATCCTTCGCATGCTGACGTAAACACTGGCAGCACATATTGAGACCATATTTCCGGATTAGACCGTGTCAGTTTGAGCAGACACACAAGAGCAGGAACCTTGGCCAAATTTTCGTGCATGGCTCCAGTAGAGCTGCTGGTGACCCATCTTGCTCTCAGGGCGCAACAAGGGAAAAGGCTTCCCAATACATTTTAATATGACTTTCCCCCGCTAACATTGTTCAAGATTATCAATTAGCAGTGTTACCAAATTCTCTGTTCTCTTCTCTCTCACATTGCTTAATTTTTCATCTTCTTTCAACAGAGTTGATGTATACCTTTCTTTGTATTTATTTTTGACCAGGAAAGGAATGCTTTATTAGCTCTATAAGATGGAAATTGCCATGTTATTTCCAGAGGCTCATTGACAATTACACAATGTACAAAATTGCTTCTAATTAAACCTTTTTTTCCCAATAACTTTTTTAAAAAGATACTTAGATTACATAAATGTTACACAAAAAATATAGGGATTCCTATATGCCCCACTCCCCACTCCTCCGACACCTTCCCACATAAACATCCTTCATTAGTGTGACACATTCATTGCAATTGATAAACTCATCCTGGGGCTTTGCCGTTAAACATTGACCATAGTTCACATTGTAGTCTGCACTCTCCCACACAGTTCTGCATGTATGTGGTCATATAAAATGGCCTGTATCTGTTGTTGCAATATCATTAGGACGATTCCCAAGTCCCGAAAAAGCCCCCATATTACAGCTGTTTTTACCTCTCCCTGCCCCCAGAGCCTCCAGTGGCCACTGGCTCCACATCAATTTTGTAATTTCTCCCATTGCTAGAATCACAATATGTCTATAGTAGAATATCAGTAAGTACACTCTAGTCCATAGTTTATTCTCCAATCCTGAGGATTCTGGGATGGTGATATCCACTCCACCTCTAATTGAGAGGGGGCTTATATCCCATGGGGAAGATGGGTGGGACTATCTTTTGCGGTTACAGACTCTCTCTGTTCCTTGAGATGGTCGTTGTCCATCATCATCTCCTTGTTGTCCTGGGTGAGTCCAATGAGCTGTAGAGTAGGTGTTGCAACTCTGCTGAGGTTCCGGGCCCAGCTGGCATGTGGACAGCCCAAAGACTCAAGTCTCTTGGACGTACACCTACCAATTCCAGCAGCCAGTATAGGTTTAAATAGAAGGGACAGATGAGTCATATGTAGGGAAGACATAGTGGAGTCCAGCGCTGTCACTCGGAGGAGCACAAACTCCAAAGTAGGGCCAACAGACAAGACACCAAACTCCGGAGCTGTCTGCCCTGACCATAGGACCTGGATGTCTCCAGAGACCTCAGGAGCCCCACTATTTGGGGTAGTGTCCACTTTGGCAGTCTATATCTTTCTTTTTAAATCATTTTATCTGTTAGCTTCCTTTATATCATACTCTCCTAGTTTCCCCCTCAGTCTCTTTTGCTGGTGGCTCCTATTCCAACAGATCTGTTTATAAGAATATGTTTTCTTGTGTTAAGGGGTGAAGTGTTCTATAAATGTCAATTAAGTAAAATTGGTTGACAGTGTTATTCAAGTTTTCTATATCTTTACAGATTTTTGTCTTATTTTTCCTATCAATTGCTGAGAGAGGAAGATTGAAAATTTTAACTGTACTTGTGAAGATATCTATTTCTCCTTTCAATTCTGTTTGTTTTTTTCCCCCATGTATTTTGTAGTTCTGTTATTAGGTGAATCAATACACATTAAAACTATTAGGTTTTCTGGATAAATTGATCCCTTTATCATTATGAAGTGTACTACTTTGATAGTGTTATCCAAGTCTTTTGTATTCTTGCTGATTTTCTTTGTTTCTTTATCAATTATTGAGTTAGGAATGTTGAAGTTTCCAACTGTAATTTTGAATTTGTCTGTTTTATTCTTTCAGCCAGCTTTTGTTTCATGTATTTTGAACATCTTTTATTGGCTGCATACAAATTAATACTCATTTTTTTTTACATCTTCTTGGCGAATTGACCTCTTTATCATTAAAAAATGATCTCTTCATCCCTGGTCATATAACCTTGTTCTGAAATCTACTTTGTCTGATTTTGATATAGCCATCCCAGCTTTCTTAGGTTTAGTATCTGAATGGTATATGTTTTTTATATCCTTTTATTTTTAACCAAACAGTGACTTCATATTTAAAGTAGATTTCTTATAATTAGCATTAGTTGATGCTTGCTTTTTTAACTAATGTGACAATGCCTTTTATTTAAAGGGATTAAAGAATTTATATTTAATGTAAATATCAATATAATTAGGTTGAAACCTACCATTTTCTATTTGTTTTCTATTTTTCCCATCACTTTTTTGTTCCATTTTTACTTTTATTCATTCTTTTGGATTGAATATTTTTAGCATTCAAATTTATCTCTACTATTTGATTATAAGCAACCTCTTACTTTCAATATTTATTAGTCATTCTTGGTTCTCAAGGTACAACCTTAAATTATCACAGTCTCCCTTCAAATAATATTATACCATTTCACATTTACCACTTCTTACATATTGTTACAGCAGTATACTTTTTCCACCCTTCTGCATGTCCTTTGTGGTATGGTCACAATATGTTATAATATCCATGATACATTTTTATAGTTTCTACTTTAAATATTCATTTGTTTTTTACAGGAATTAAAAATTGAGAAATAAAATTTCATATCTACCTATTTATAATTTCTGGCATTTTTCATTTTGATGTAGAATTCAGGTTTCCATTTGGTATTATTTTTACTCTACTTTAATAACTTCCTTTAACAATTCTTTTAATGCAGCCCTGCTGGTAATGAATTTTTTTCAGCTTTGTTTGTAATAAAACATTTTTATATTTATTTTCATTTTGAATGACTTATTTCCATGAGATATAGAAATATATTGTCTTCTGGGTTGCATTGTTTCTGATAAGAAATCTGTGGCCATTTTTATGTTCAATTCTTTGTATATAATATGTCTTTTGTCCCTGCTTGGTTTTTAAATTTTCTTTTTATCACTGGTTTTTAACAATTTTATTATGATATGCTTTGGCAGAGTGTTTGGGTATGTGTATGTGTTTATCCTGCTTGGAGTTCATCTACCTTCTCTTGATCCTGTTTAGTGAAACTTTTATTATTTCAGGTTCTGTATTTTTTATCTCTATACATTCTGATTTTTCTGTCTTCTATATCTCACATAATGTTGATGTTTTTCTTTAAATCTTCAATTCTAGATAAAATAGCTGTTTTAATGCTCATATCTGCTAGTTTCATTATCTCTGTCATTTCTGCTTCTATTTCTTTTGACTGGTTTTTCCACTAGTTTTGGGTGACATTTTCCTGCTTTTTTTTTGGAAGGACTTATTTTTTTTGTATTGTATCTTGTGAATATTATATTTTGGATATCTGGATTTTGTTGTCTTCCTTTAAGGAGTTTTGGGGCTTTGTT
>JAQZBX010047704.1:0-20398 GCA_029593785.1 Cabassous unicinctus
CGCCACACCCGCTTCCCACCGTGAGGTTGCTGCATCAGCCCACCACACCGCTCAGGCCGGCGTGCCCTCACAAGGAGGCCTCGGGACGCGAACCCGGGCCTCCCATATGGTAAACGGGGGCTCTATCCACTGAGCCACACCCACTTCCCTGTCATTAGGTTTTAAGAGATATTTCCTAAAGCTCCCATTTTGGAAAGTAGAAACAGGAAGATCTTCATAGGAAAGAAGACACTTTTATCCAAGGGTCAACAGTAGACAGTATGTTGTTGGCATACAGGTGTGTTGGGCATCCTGTTGATACTTGGGCCTTATTTTAAGGATAAAATTCAGTATGTAATTTCCTTGTGCTGTTTTATCATTTATTGTGGTTGTTTTCAAAGGGGAAAAACTATTACTAGCCTGCTTGGGTGGAGGGTCTAACCTCATATCCCTCCATTTAACCTACTGTGACTGGATAGTCTGGTTGGTATAGGATTGCAACAGCAAACAGACAAGTCCTTAAGGGACCAACATTCTAATGACTGTAGGGCAGAGGTAGAGGGTAAGCAAACCATTGTAAGAAAACTAAGGATTATAAAGCAATAGTTTAGTGAGATACAGGAGTGCCTTTCCAATTGAGCAAACCAAACATTTGAGGTCTGGAAAGCCTTCCTGGTTTAAGTGTGAGGGGAAAGATGGATATGATTGAGTGGGGAGATGGGAGATAGTGGCAGGGCCATGGCAGAGATTTCACATGGGGAAGTTAATGAGGGGTTTAACACTTGTTTTTTTCAAATCAGGATCCTTTAAATCCAAATACCGCATTTTAATGCTATGCCTAAGTTTCTTTTAATGTGATATTCCCATTCCTCTCTTTTCATTCTTTGCATTTTATTTCAAGAAACCAGATCATTTGTCTTGTCATTCTTCTCGTTTTAAAGTAGAGAAAGAGATAAAACTGCAATCAAGTAATTTTTTAGGAAGAAGAGGGGCTAGTTGTTCTGGGCTCATAACTAGAGAGAAATAAAGGAGATTCTCAGGGCACCTCACTTCAATAATGTTTTAGATCCTGCTCTGGGAGAATTCCATCTAGTCTCACTTCCAGATTCTTAGCCCTTGACCATAATCTTTCTGCTTATTAAATGTTAATCCCCAAGCATGGTGGTTTGAAGATGTATGTACCCCAGAAAGACTTGTTCTTAAATCTAATCCATTCCTCTGGGTGTGGACCCCATTGTAAGTAGGATCTTTAGATGAGGCTACTTCAGTTAAGTTGTGATGCAGCTCATTCAGGATAGCTCTTAATCCCCTTACCGGAGTCCTTTATAAATGGAATGAATACAGAGAGAAAGACACGGAAGCAAGCTGAAAGCACCGAATCCTGGAAGAGAAGGGAAAGTCTAGCTGATGTCACAATGTGCCTTGCCATGTGGCAGAGGAACCAAGGATCAACAGCAGCTGGTTTTCTGGAAGAAAGCATTGCCTGGATGATGTCTTTATTTGGACATTCTCACAGCTTCAAATTGTTAAGCTAATAAATTCCCTTTGTTTAAAACCAACCTATTTCATGATCTCTGGTTTGAGCAGCCTAAGAAACTAAAACAGATTTTGGTACCAGGAATTGGGTGCTGCTATTGCAAATACCAAAAATGTGGAAATGATTTTGGAATTGGGTAATGGGCTGGAAAAATTACGAGCTGTTTGATAGAAAGGGCTTGGATTGCTTTGAAGAGACTGTTGGAAGAAATGTGGACACTAAAGGTATATCAAATGAGGCCTTAGAAAGAAATTATGAAATTATGAAAGTGTTATTGGAAAATGGAAAAAAGATGACCCTTGTAATAAAGTGGTAGAGAACCTGGCAAAATTGAGTTCTGATGTCAGATGGAAGGCAGAATTTGAAAGTGATGGCTTAGAAATTTAGCTGAGGAGATTGCCAAGCTAAGTGTGTGTAGATAGTGCAGCCTGGTTTGTCCATGCAGCTTAAAGTAAAATGCAAGAAGAAAGGGATAAGCTGAGGAATGAACTCTTAGGCATAAACTAGAAACTAATAGTTAGGAAAATTCTGAGCTTCCGGAAACTGAGTCCCCGGTGCTCCACACGTGGAACCAGTCAGCCATTTCATGCAAGTCAGGGTTGGAGATGTAGTTGTCCAGGAAGAATCTATGGAAAGTCCTGCTATCTGATGGTTTGGACCCCTGTGTACTACATGCAAAACTGAAAAAAAGTTTTGCAAGATCTGTATGAATGGAACCACTTCCAGCCTGGAATTAAAAGAACTGACTGAAGTTAAAACCACTTCAAAGGCAGAACCATGGAAGCTGAGGTCCAGACTGAAGACATCTTGGACCAAGAGAGCAGACCCACCCATTTGTGTGGACAGGGTGAGTATGCCCTGGCACTTGGAGAATGGAGAATGCGGGCCTTCTGCCCCATTGTTTAGAAAGTGTGCTGCCACCTAGTCTTCACAGAGGGTGAAGCTTATTCCCCAGGGTTTGTAGGGAGTGTGGCCACCACTCTAGTTTTCTCAGCTGGTAGACCCCATTCCCCAGGGATTGCAGAGATTCTGGCCAGCACCCCTTTGTTCTAAGAGGGTTGCGTCTGTGCCCCAGAGATTGCAGAGAGTCTGTCCATTACCCCGATGAGTGAGTGTGGAGCCTTCACCCCAGTGTTTTGGGGAGAACATGGGAAGGGGTGGGGCTGCTGCTCCATCGGGACCAGAAGGCAAAAGTCCTTCCTTAGATGTCTCTCAAACCTCTAATGTAATATACCCTGCATGGTTTTGGAATTGTTTGGGACCCGTGACCCCTATTTTCCTTCCAATTTCTCCCTTCTGGAACGGAAATGTTTATCCTGTGCCTGTCCTTGCTTTGCATATTGGAAGCAGATAACTTGTTCTCTATGTTTCATAGGTCCACAAAGGAGAATTGTACCCCAGGGCAGACCACATCCATAACCAATTTTAATGAGACTTTATACTTAACAAAGTTACCAAAATGATTTTAGGCTTTTGGGATATCGTGATGGAATGAATGTATTTTGCATATGGAAAGAACATGTCTTTTTGGAGTCCAGTGAGTGAAGTGTGGTGGATTGAAGCTGTATGTACCCCAGAAAGACATGTTCTTAAATGTAATCCATTCTGTAGGTATGGACTCATTGTAACTAGGATCTTTTCTCTTGCACCACCTCAGCTCTTTGGTAACTAGGATCTTTTGATGAGGCTCCTAAGTTAAGGTGTGACCCACTTCATTCAAATGAGTCTTAATGCTCTTATTGGAGTCCTTTATAAATGGAATGAAAGTATATATAGAGAAAGAAAACCATGGAACCAAGACCCTGAAAGCAGTGAAACCTGGAAGAGAATGGAGAGACCAGCAGATGCTGCCATGTACCTTGCCATGTGGCAGAGGAGCCAAGGATCAAGAGCAGCTGGTCTTCTGGAAGAAAGTGGGTGTGGATTGGTGTCTCTTGATCTTGGCATTCTCATAGCCTCAAACTATAAGCTAATAAATTCCCATTGTTTAAAGCCAGCCCATCTCATGGTATCTGGTTTCAGCATCCTAGGAAACTAAATCACCACGTTTTATAATGTCAATAAAAAAAAATTTTTAATGTCATTGCTGTGTTAATGTTATAAGTTGCAAATGTGTTTTTTTAATTAAGCAGCATCATTTATTAGTAAGAGATTTGCAAATCCTGGTCAACGTAATATCTGATTTGGCAGCTTTGGTAACTTAAGGGACAGCTGGAGCCTCATGGTATTGAGCGGCTGCTTCCAGTTAACAGGAAATTCCATCCCCTGCCACTCCCTGTTAGCAGATTGCTGCCTGCTGTGGCTTTCTGCTCGCTCTACTGATGTTTGCCCTCACCTTTTCAGAGCTAGCAGTGCTTTCCTTTAGTTGGTCAAATAAGGTTTGAAAAGCAGCTGGGGCTATTTTACTTAGGAACAGAGAAACAGATCTATGTAAGGAGTCTTAAAGACACACAATATTAAATGCCACGGGAAAGGCACAGATAAAAGATAGCATGGTTTCGGTTAGCCATGCAAGTCATGTGCTTTAACCAGGTCTGCAGCCTAACATGGTAGGAAGATTTTTGGAGTTGCCTAAATCGACCTTCAAAATCCAGGGTCTCCATTTAGTTTTGCACATTATGACCATAGGTAAGTTTTTAAAGCTGGTTCCTCTTCTGTAAAATGGAGCTGGGGCATGGGGAAGAGGTGTCATCTGTATTTGCTGTAAATTGGTAGTTGCATCTAGAGATTTGATCACATTCAGGTGCCATAAGTAGTGTTTTGTTTTCTATCAGGAAGCATGTTACTATTTTTTTCTGTGTGTGTGGTTAGCAGCCAGATCCATTAATTCTTTTTTTATTGTTTTAGAGAAGTTGTACGTTTGATGTCCCTTCAATTTCTTCTTTGACCCATTGGTTATTTAAGAGTATGTTGTTTAATTTCCACGTATTTATTAAATTTCCATTTCTTCCTCTAGCTTTGTTCCATTGTAGTCAGAAAAGATACATTGTATGATTTCAGTATTTTTTAATTTATTGTGAATTGTTTTGTGACCTGGCATATGGTTTTGTGAATTGACATATGGTCTACACTGGAGAATGGTCTATGTATACTAGAGAAGAGTGTATTTTGCTGCTGTTGGGTAAAGTGTTCTACATATATCTGTTGGGTCTGGTTGGTTTAAAGTATCGATCAAGTCCTCTATTTCTTTACTGATATGCTGTGTAGATATTCTATCCATTGTTGAAAGTGGTATATTGTAGTCTCCTGCTATTAATATAGAGTCTTTTATTTCTCCCTTCAAATCTCTCAATATTTGCTTCGTATGTTTTGTGGCTCTCCCATTAGATGCATATCTATTTATAATCGTTATGTCTTCTTGTTGAATTGACCCATTTATCAGTATATAATAACCTTCTTTGTCTCTCATCACAGGGGAATGGAGAATGGTAACCCCTGCAGGGAGGGTTAAATTCCAGTATTTACCTCAGTTTACCAGCTTCTTCCTCCAGCTCTTCCTTAGGTGCTGCACAGTATTCCACTAGACTCCAGAGTTTCCAAATAGTTGAGTCAGGCAGTTTCTGCCAGTTCAGTAGTTGTTTTGGTAGAGAGACTAATTCCTAGAGCTTCCTGCTCCACTGTCTGCCCCCCATTAATATGGGCTGTAAAAATGGCGATACTTTGATTCCATCATTTTTCTTTATCAGCTGGAATATTTCTCTAAAGAAAAATATGCTTATTGTCTATTTGTTTACCCAATGTAACAAGTTTCAAGACTTGCTTCAGATCTCCTTTGTACATGGCGAATGCCCATGTATTTCTAGATGATGCTAATACATACATCTGAGATAACTTCTCACACACCATATTGAAACCCTTCAGTGCTTTTCACAGATGTTACGGGGTTTCTCCAAGACCTCCCCCCTTGGACCTAGACTAGTCCTGATAAAAGAGCTTGGATTCAGGGGATTGAAACTGGAGTAAGCCAACTTCACAGATGAGGTTGGAACATAGGAAAAAGTGGAACTGTGTTCTGCCAAAAGCAATGGAAATTTAAATTGCTGGTAACATCCTGTGCTGTTGTTTCTCTAGGTTTCAGTGGACAAGGTCTTAAAGATCCTGAAAGAAAATGCAAATAAAGCCAAAAGTTTACTCCTCACTACCATACCTCAGATAGGGTCCATGGAATGGTCGGAAACCCTCCATACCCTGAAGGTAAGTGTCCTCAGCTATCTGGGAGCAGACAATTCCTTAGATCCTCAGCTGCCTTTTCCTCTTCGCATTTCACCCTTGGTCTATTGCCTCATGTATTTTATGCTGGTCTAAATATTTTCAACATATTTTCATGCCATTTACTACCATGCTAACCATTTGCAAAATTGAGTGGTTTTACTTTGGCTGCTAATATAAATCCATTGGAAATTGAGGTGATATCATCTAGTGTACTGGGTTCTTAGCATTGTCCTGCTCTGCAGTGTATTCCTGAGCCTTACTTTAGAAGATTGATAGTGCTTGTTAAGGGCCTACATTGTTTCATGCAAAGTGTCAGCAAACAGTTAAAAGCCAGAACGTTGGCATAACAATACCAAAACGATGCCAGGGAATATCTGCTTAAGGTCAGTGTTGCATCAAACTAAGACAATAATTGATGAAAAGCATGGGGTGGATTGCAGATTGGTAACTTTCCAACTCTTATTGTAATTCCCAGAGTACCATTAAAACCGACTGATAAGCTCAGAGATGCATGTTGTTTATTTGGATATTTTGTGACTTTTGATTAACACACTAGATAAAGAGTTGTCTCCATAAGAGATTGCCTTCACCTCATATCCAAAGAGAGTAGCCAGCATATCCTTAGAACACACCTCTCTTAGACCTAAGAGATCTAAGATATACTCTGGATCTAAGGATACAGCATATCTCTTAGATCTCTGCTATTGGATCTTACAGCAGTAGTCAATAAAGGACTTGAAAGATTGATATAAGCCCTTCCTGCCTGAATTCCTACCCACCAGTCCTGGAATTAGAGCCACAATTTTAGTGAAGTGGAGACATGGGTGTGTTGGTAAATGATCAACCCTTGGAGCCAGGAAGGCCTGATTTGTAATGTCTGCTAATTTCAGGGATGTGAATGCTCCAGCATGGCTGATTTCAGGCTATCAACATGAAGTCCCTGATTAGTTGGGATGTGATACACACATCATTTTTGCCAGCTGGTACAAGCAGGCTCCAGCACACTACTGTGTCTAGGAGTCTCTCAGCCTTCAGACCCGGCAAAGTCAGAAATAACGGAATTTGTCATATATCTTTCCACCTAACTTTATTTTTTTTCTTATTTTTTTAACTTTATTTTGTACATTTAAAAATTGAAAATATAGACAGTAATTTAAAAAGAAAATACAGTTTAATAAAAATATTTTTCAGTAAAATACTGGATACATATAAATTTTTTAATCATACAATATGTTACACAATATATAATATTTGGTTCATAGTAACACAATCATACAGTATTTGTCCTTTTGTGTCTGGCTTGCTTAACTCAACATAATATCCTCCAGGTTCATCCCTGTTGTCATATGCTTTATGACTTCATTTCTTCTTACAGCTACATAATTTTCCATCATGTGAATATACCATGGTTTGTTTATCCATTTATCTGTTGATGGACACCTAGGTTGTTTCCAACTTTCAGCAATCATGAATAACACCTCTATGAACATTTGTGCAGATGTGTGTTCATGTCACTGCTCTCAGTTCTTCTGAGTATATTCTCAGTAGTGGTATTGCAGGATCATGTGGCAAATCTATATTCAACTTCTTTAGGAACTGCCAAACAGTCCTCCACAAGTGGCTGTACCATTCTGCATTCCCACCAACAGTGAATAAGTGTTCCTGTCTCTCCACATCCTCTCCAGCACTTGTAGTTCTGTCTTTTTAATGGTGGCCATTCTGATAAGTGTGAAATGATATCCTATTGCAGTTTTGATTTGCATTTCCCTAATCATTAGTGATGTTGAGCATTTTTTCATGTGTTTTTTTGCCATTTGTATTTCTTCTTTGAGCAAATGTCTATTCAAGTCTTTTGCCCATTTTTTAATTGGGTTGTTTGTCTTTTTATTGCTGAGTTGTAACATCTCTTTATATATCATGGATATTAAACCCTTATCAGACATGTGGTTTCCAAATATTTTCTCCCATTGAATTGGCTACCTTTTCACCCTTTGACAAAATCCTGTGAGGTGCGAAAGTGTTTAATTTTGGGGGGTCTCATCTATTTTTTCTTTTGTTGCGGGCACTTTGGGTATAAGGACCAAGAAACCACCACCTACTACAAGATCTTTAAGATGTTTCACTACATTTTCTTCTGGTAGTTTTATGGTCCTAGCTTTTATACTTAGATCTTTGATCCATTTTCAGGTGATTCTTACATAGGGAGTGAGATAGGAGGCCTCTTTCATTCTTTTGGTTATAGCTATCCAGTTCTCCCAGGACCATTTGTTGAAGACACTGTTTTGTCCCGTTAACGTGGACTTGGTAGGTTTGACAAAAATAGTTGACCGTATAGGTGAGAGTTTATTTCTGGACTCTCAATTCTATTCCACTGATCGATGTGTCTGTCTTTATCCCAGTACCATTCTGTTTTGACCACTGTAGCTTTGTAATGTGTTTCAGGGTCAGGCAGTGAAATTCCTCTCATGTTGCTCTTCTTTTTTAGAATGCGTTTGGCAAGTCGGGTGGACTTTCCCTTCCAAATGAATTTGGTAATTGCCTTTTCCATTTCTGTAAAGTAGGCTCCTGGAATTTTGATTGGTAGTACGTTGAATCAATAAATCAGTTTGGGTAGGATTGACATCTTCACGATATTTTAGCCTTCAATTCCATGAACACAGAATGGCTTTCCATTTGTTTAGGTCCTCATTGATTTCTTTTAGCATTGTTTTGTAGTTTTCTGCATATAGCTTCTGTACTTCTTTGGTTAAATTGATTCCTAGGTATTTGAGTATTTTTCTTGCTATTGTAAATGGAATTTTTCCCCCGATTTCCTCCTCAGGTTGTTCATTACTAGTAAACAAAAACATTACTGATTTTTGCATGTTGATCTTGTATTCTGCCACTTTGCTGAACTCACTTATTAGCTCAAGTAACTTTGCAGTGGATACTTAAGAATTTTGTAAATACAGGATCATGTCATCCACAAATAGTGTGAGTTTTACATCTATGTTCATTAGAGAGATTGGTCGGTAATTTTCTTTTCTTGTGGTATCTTTATCTGACTTTGATATTAAGGTGATGTTGGCTTCATAAAATGTGTTAGGTAGTTTTCCCTCCTTTTCGATTTTTTGGAAAAGTTCAAACAGGATTCGTGTTAATTCTTTTCAAAATGCTTGTAGAATTCACCTGTGAAGCCATCTGTTCCTGGAGTTTTCTTTGCTGGGAGATTTTAGATGACAAATTCAGTATCTTTAAATGTGACTGGTTTGTTATTCTTGTATTTCCCGTAGCATCAGTGTAGGTTGTTTTTGCGTTTCTAGGAACTTGTCCGTTTCATCTATGTTGTCTAGTTTGTTGGCATACAGTTTCTCATAATATCCTTTTATGATCCTTTTTATTTCTGTGGAGTCGGTCGTAACTTTCCCTCTTTCATTTCTGATTGTATTTATTTGCATCTTCTCTCTTTTTTTCTTTGTTAGTCCAGCTAGGGGTTTGTCAATTTTATTCATCTTCTCAAAGAACCAGCTTTTGGTTTTGTTGATTTTCTCTATTTTTTTTTGTTCTCAATTTCATTTATTTCTGCTCTAATCTTTATTATTTCTTTCCTTCTGCTTGCTTTAGGATTGGTTTGCTGCTGTTTTTCTAGTTTCTCTAGCTGTTCAGTTAAACCTTTGAGTTTAGCTTTTCTTTTTTAATATAGGCATTTAGGGCTATAAATTTCCCTCTCTAGATTGCCTTCGCTGTATCCCATAAGTTTTGATAATTTGTGTTCTGGTTTTTCATTTGTCTCGACACATTTATTGATTTCACTTGGAATTTCTTCTTTGACCCACTGATTATTTAGGAGTGTGTTGTTTAGCCTGTTTCCTTGTTGATCTTCTGTCTAGTTGTTCTGTCTAATGATGTGAGTGGGGTGTTGAAGTCTCCAACAATTTGTAGAGGTGTCTGTTTCTCCCTTTGGTTTTGCCAGAGTTTGTCTCTTGTATTTTGGGGCATCCTGGTTAGGTGCATAGATATTTATGACTGTTATATCTTCCTAGTGGCTTGTTCCTTTTATTAATATATGATGGCCTTCTGTATCTCTTATAACTTTTTGCATTTAAAGTCTGTTTTGTCCAATATTAGTATAGCTACCTCTGCTCTTTTCTGGTTACTTATTGGCGTGGAGTATCTTTTTTTCCAACCTTTCACTTTCAGCCGGTTTGTATCCCTGAATCTAAGGTGAGTCTCTTGTAAGCAACATATGGACGGCTCATGTTTTTTTATCCATTCTGTCAGCCTGTATCTTTTGATTGGGGAGTTTAATCCATTCACATTCAGTGATATTACTGTAAATGCATTATTTACTTCCATCTGTTCTTTGGATGTTATATCATATTTTTGTCTTTTTACTCTTTTGGTTATCCTTTCTACTGTTCTTTCTTCTATACTCTCCTCCAGGTCTCTCTCTTCTTTTTCTTTTGGCTCTAAGGCTTCCTTTAATATTTCCTGCAAAGGTAGATTATTTTTTTACAAACTCTCTTAGTTTCTGTTTGTTTGTGAATATTTTATACTCACCTTCATATTTGAAGGACAATTTTTCTGGATAAAGAATTCTCGGCTTGCAGTTTTTCTCTTTCAGTATCCTAATTTTATCATACCACTGTCTTCTTGCCTCCATGATTTCTGATGAGAAATCTGTGCAGTCTTACTGGGCTCCCTTGTATGTGAAGGTTTGCTTCTCCCTTGCTGCTCTCAGAATTTTCTCTTTATCTTTAATATTTGACATTCTGAGTAGTGTGTGCCTTGGAGTAGGTCTATTCGGATTTTTTCTGATTGGTGTACAGTGCAATCAGAAGATGTTACATGTCCATGCACTTCTTGGACATGTAAGTCCATTTTGTGAGAGTTGGGAAATTTTATGCTATATTTCCTCAAATATTTCTCCCCCTTTTCCCTTCTTTTCTTCTGGAACTCTCATGACATATATGTTGTTGCATTTCGTGTTGTCATTCAACTCCCTGAGCCCCTGCTAAAATTTTTCCATTCTTTTTCTTGCTGTTCTTTTCTCTTTTCAATTTCAGCTGTTCTGTCTTTGGTATCACTTATTCTTCTATCATTTCGAGTCCGTTGTTGTCTGCCTCTAATGTATTTTGATGTCATCTGTTGTGTCTTTCACTCCCATGAGCTCTGTTACTTTTCTGTTGAGTATTTCAAATTCTTGTTTGTGCTCTTTAACCCTATTGTCTTTCAACTTATTAATTTGATTTTGGAAATTTGTGCACATCTCACTAATTAGTTCTCTCAAATCCTGTGCCTCTTTTGGAGCTTTGATATATTCCTTTTGTTGGGCCATGTCTTCTATTTCCTTAGTATGGCTCGTAATTTTTTGCTGATGTCTAGGCATCTGATTAGGATGTAGTTTACTCGGATGCTCAATTTCTTTCTCTTTTGTAGGGATTTAGTGGCGGGAGGCTATGTGTTACCACTGCTCTTTGATTCTTGGCTTGACCTGGATCATTAGGGTTGTCCCTGCTAGTGCTCAAAACTGGGCTTTGGACCTAGTAATTGGTTGCAGACCTGCTTCCTAGAGCCTTGGGGAGGGAGGCTATAAAGGCTAGGAAAAGCCTCTCTTATTTATTTTTAATTTTCTCATGTGCACTTCCTTCTTCTGCCAGAAGATGGTGCTCTTTGGCAGCCCTCTCAGTCCAATGCTTGGTCGGAGTATGAGTTCTGTCGTTTTGATTCCCCTCTTTTGTCCCTGTCTCCTTTGGGCAGTGTTCAGCCTTTGTCTGGTGTCCTAAACCCTAGAAGATCTTTTTCCAGGCTGTTTCATCCTGTCATTCTAGTCTTGCCATCTTCCCGGAAGTCCTCCCACCTGACTTTAGTCTCTAAGTTGCAGGGAATACATCTGTTGGTTTCATCACTGTATACTCAGGATAGAAATATTGCTTAATGAATAATACTACTATTTCCCTCATGAAGTGTGTCCTTACACCTTGAAATAAGGGAAGAGCCCCTGTTATTACGAAGAAAAGGAAAAAGAAGAAAAGAAGTTCTATGAATTAGGGAATGTCCGTTTAGAGTAGAAATATGTGGCTTTTTTTGTTGTTCCATTTTAAAAACTGTTAGCATTTGTCAGCTGAGTGTTAACAGGATACAGTGCAGCAGCACAAATTTGGCTTTGCTAACTAAAGAAACTGTTGGTTCGCTGAAAATGGGACTCATACTTTTTGCTGCTGCTGAGGCCAGTGCGAGGGGAGGTAATATATCAAGAAACCTGCAGAATGTGATGGGTTTCTATTTAGATTTCCCAACTTCCCCATTTTGTCTGTAGTCTTTTGAACTTGAAGAGAATTTCTCAAGCATTAATAAGAAAAGAAAGAAAACGAGGAATCACTGCTCCAGGCAAAATTGAGAATTGTGGCATCCATTCTGTAGCATTAAGGCTCACAATACTAATAATTCCTTATTCTGGGATTGTGTTTCAGTCTCCTACACACTAAAATGTAAATCATTCATTCAATCACAAATTCATTTCAGAAACATTTAGTGAGCACTCACTGTATGCCCAGTTTATAAAGATACATAAGGCTTTTGAGATGAAGAAAAAAAGATGACACATTAAATTTTAATGATTTTTTTTTTTACAGTGGGATAATGTGAATGATAGAGGTGGCATAAACAATAACCCAGCATAGGGGGTGTTATAAACTGCACCCACTTAGTGGATGTAAAAGAGGATAAGAATAAGTGAGAATCAGGAGATAAGCATTATTAATCTCACTTTACAGGAAAGGGAGATGAGGATCCAAGAGAGTTATGCCTGAAGTCCCATGTCTCGTTCTGGTCTTCAATGAACATGAACATTATCAGGAGAGCTTACTAAACGTACATGTCCCGGGAGTCATTACTTTGTAATCTGTCAAATCAGAATCTGGTTTTTAAGAAGCATTCCCCCAGGTGATTATCATACTCACCCAGGTGTGAGAACCACTGCCTAATGTAACTGCTTGATTAATTGTAATCTGTTCCTACTTTTTGCTTTTCAGAATATGGCCCAGTTTTCTGTTTTATTACCAAGACATTAAAATAGCATGGCTGCCCAGGAGAAAAGAAGACTTGTAATTCTGGTCATTTCAGGAATTCCTGCTTAACTCGAAAGAACATGGAAAATACCTGTAGCTTTCTTGCCCTTGGCACTTAAGAATAACATGTGATAACAAAGATAAGAAACTGCACATGTTAGCAACTCCTACAGAATTTGGGCTGCTTGAAAAAAACAGAAGAAAAGCAAATGACAAGTAAACATGTGGGAAAATAATACAATTTAGGAAACAGACGAGGAGATAGATCACCCCCCATCTTTTCTGTAAACACACAAGTTTGCAACAGTAAAATGGGAGGAGTAACTGCCAGTTTACAATTTTGTCAAGGAATACAAAAAAGAAATTGGGACTCTTGGGCTGTTTATTGGTGTGACTAAATTGGTACAATCTTTCTGGAGGGTTGTTGGGTAAAATATATCAAAAGGCTTAAAAATATTTATACCCTTTGAATTGGCTACTCTGTTCCTTAGAATTTATCTTTCAAAAGCTATCAGAGATGCATACAAAGAATGATATACAAAGAAGGGTGTTCAGTATAGTGTTAGTTACAATAGTAAAAAATTCAAAACAATCTGAATAGCCAACAATTGGAGGTAAGTAGATTTAGCTATAATTAGATTTTGAAGCAGCCAGCTGAGGATTGTTATTTTCACAAAATAGTTAATGTCCTAAAGAAATGTTGGTCTGTAATATGAAGTGGAAAAAGGATATGTAAGCATTGTACAGTACCAATTTTGCTTTAAAATTCTGTGTAACCATACAAAAGGATTAGAAAGAAATATATATATTATCTTTCATTATTGGATTTGGGGGAAGGCATACTGGATAATTTTTTTTTTTTATATTTTTCTGTATCTTCACATTTTTTGACATTGGATGTAATCAAATAATAAAGTTGTTTTAAAAGTAAAAATGGTCTTTTAAAGCCAGATCTTGAAAACAGTTTCTGGTAATGAAACAAGATTTGAGACAACCAATAGTACTATGTGAGCGATATCTTCATTTCATTAAAAAAGAGGGTAGTTAATGATTGTACAATCCGAGCTTGTGTTTGCAAGAAAAACTGGGTGTTCAATACTGAGTTAGTCTAAAACGTAAACTACTTAATAGACTGTATACACACATTATAGTGTGTCAGGTATTTTAAAAATTAATATTTGTCTCTGTTTCTACTCCTTTTATGAGTTGAATTATTTTCCATGAATTAGATTTTTGTTTTTTAATATATAAAGTTGGAGGCTTGTTTTTTCTCTCTCTGTTTATTGTTAAATTTTATAGGGAATGCCTTTTGTTTTTGTTCTTGAAAGTTTTCTATCACAAGGAGATCTTATTTTTTCCTTCAGATTTATTACTTTACTTTTCACTGTGGTCTGTTACAGGGTTCATTAGTGATGTATCTTTTGTCTGTTTAAAAAATCTGTAAAGTCAATGTGTTTCTATGAGATTGCCTTCACGATAATAAGCTGCCAATTGTCAACAATAAATAAACCAGTGACCCTCCTGCTTTAATATTAAGCTGTTTGGGTTACATGTGATTATGACTCTTGAATTTCCTGGTGCAGTGGTTTGAACTCTGGTTGCACGACAGAGATGCATAGAGTCTGATCTCAAGTACTCTGGTTCTATAATCCATGATTGTTTTCACTACACTATAATATACACCATACTTCACTTTTCCTTATTCTTAGTATGTGTCTGAGAATGAATGTTAAGTTGAAAACATGTGGGCATTTTCCTTGCTGCCTTCAAAAAGTACATTTTTCCCCAACCTGCCAAGGTGCATTTCCTGATCCAATAGCAACCCTTTCTCACACTTATTTTCAAACTTCTTGAATGAAAAAATACTCTGTTTTGTTACCACTAACTCCTTCTGCAAAGACAAGGTGATTGTCCTCAGACCTCATTCTTGAGGATTTTGCTAACAATTTCTTCCTGAAATACTTTTCATTTCAATGAAATCTCACTTACTTTTTTTAAGCTGCTAAATTAAGTGAACACCATGGTTAGGTTTTCCCAATGAATTGTGGGCATATATGGGGAAAGGTCAGCCTTGGAAGAGCACCGAATTACTGATTAATGGATTTGCCTTTACCTAAAGAGAACTCTATCGACATGATAAGCTACTGTTCTGTTTGGCATTGTTTTTCATATTTTGAGGCAAAATAATTAATATACAGAGATTTAACCAAGAAAGAGTGGAGAAGGCTGAGACAGCAGGGTTATATTTGAGATCTGAAAATACCTCACAAATTAATGTAAGTGAATACTGGAATTGTTGATGACAAGCAAAAGCTCGGGAATGGGTAAAATTCTCATTAGTAGGTTTGTTCTAAATAAACTAAGGTACATCAATTCAAATGACTAATGTACAGTTTTTCAAAAAGAACAAAGATATCTTTATGTGCACGTATGGAATGACATCTGCAATAAAAGTGGAAATCAGAGAAATATGTAAAGTAAAATAAGTACACAGTTTGTGTGGGTGTGTGGATAGCATACATATGCTTTATGCTTATGGTTTCTGGGAAGAAACATACTGATAACCTCTGATGTATGAATCGAGAAACCTCCCTACTTCTCACCACTCTGTACTGTTTGGTCTTTGTACCATAAACATCCACTCCTTTGATTTATTTAATTTATACATTTTAATAAGTGAAGATTGGAGGAAACGTGACTTCATAGCAATTCATGTAAAAATGCAATATAAGAAACTAATTCTTAATTGGGCATTGAATTCTGATAGGGCATGTCTGGGACACTGTATCCAGTTCTTGGCACAGCACATTCAGGGGAACGTGGGCTATCTAAAAAACACCAATAGAAGGGTAAAGGGGCTGGGGAAACCATGCTCCGTAAATAATGGTTAAAGGAATTGAGTCTAACCATTTAAGAGAAAACTTAGAGTGAGAACTTCAAGTAATTGAAGGGCTGCCATTCAGTTACAGACAACCTATCTCCCTCACTGTTCTATAAGCTTCCCCGAAAGCAGGAACCATGTCCTTTTTTTTTTGATTTAGTGTGGGGTCTTCTGTGCCTTAAATGTTTGTGTAATTGAAAACCTGGTATCTCTTTCCTGCGTAAAACCCTTCATCTGCCCTTCCTCGAACACATCCTCCCCTGTCTTCAGTTTTAGTAGGTGATCTTAGTTCCTTCTTCACCACAGATCTGAAGCATCAGCAGAGAACTCCCAGGGACGCTTACCACCACACCTCCCCCTCCCCCACTGCATTGGCATGCTTTGCCTTCCCTCCTATTACCACCTGTGACTTCAAGCTTGAGTGGGCATCAGCATCCCCTGGAAGGCTCATTTAAATTCAAATTGCATTGGTACCACCCCAGAGTTTGAGTCTGGGGGCAGGAAGGGGATGCTGGATAGATTTGCATTTCTAGCAAGTTCCCAGGTGATGGTGATACTGTTGGTCCGGGCACCACACTTTGAGAACCAGATGTTTTCTCCCTTCATCCACTTCTGTACCTGCTGAAGGACATCACTCTAGCTATTGCCTCTCTCTCCTATATTATCAAATTTTCCTTAATTGGTTCATTTCTGTCAGCACACAGATACGCTATTTCTCCTGTTAAAAAAGTTTCTCGACCCCAATTCTATTTGCTGTATGTCATTTCTTTCCTTGTCATTGGGATAAAACTCCTTGAAGACTCATCTACTCCTGTCTCTAGTTCCTCTTCTCCATTCTTAAACCCACTCCCAATTCAGATTTTTAGCCAATCTCTTCTCCCCCGACACCACCAAAGTTATTTGCAAAGTCACCCCTTCACTAAATCTAGTGGTCAATTCTCTGGCTTCCTTTTCCTATCAGCAGCATTTGATACACTTATCACTCCCTCCTTGATAAGCTTTCTTACTTGGCTTCCAGGGATACTACATTTGATCTTACTTCTACCCAAACAGTTGCTCCTCCTCCGCTGCTGGCTCTCCCTCTTCTCCCTGACCTTGTAATGTCTGCTCCAGGGCCCAATCCTTGGACTTCTCTGTCTTCACTCATTCCTTGCTGCTCATTCTTCATCTTCCTCCCAGATCTGCCCTCCCAGCACTCTCCCATCTCAGTTGTTGGCAGTTCTATTCTTCCAGTTCCTCAGACCAAACACACGAGTCATCCTCGACTCTTCTCTTCACAACCCACATTCAAACCATCAGGTAAATTTTGTTCACTTTACCATCAAAATTTATCCAGAACCTGACTCTTCCTCACCACAGCTACGCCCTCCATCCTGATCTGAGCCACTCTCATCTCACCTGGTTACTGCAGTACTGAATGGTCTTCCTGCTTCTACTCTTGCCCCCTATAGCAACCCAGGAGCCAGAATGAGCCTTTTAAAACATGTCACTCCATTTCACTCAGAATAAAAGCCCAAATCCTCAACAACCGTTGAGTCTCCATGTGATCTGCACTTGTCTCTTACCTCACTGACTTCCTCTCACTACTCTCCCTTTAACTCACTCTGCTCCAGTCAGTCCCACTGACCTTCTTGCTCTTAAAATAACACCAGGCCCACTCCTGCCTCAGACGAGTATTCATGAACCTTTTACCAGGAAGATTTCCCCCTGATAATCACAGGGCTCACTCCATCACCTCCCTCAAGTCTTGCTCCAAAATCACCAGGATGGGTCAACTCTGAGCACCCTACTTTAATGAAGGGCAGTGCCACCCCCACCCCTGCTCCAAGCCCCAGCACTCCTGATGACTCCTAGCTGGCTCAGCTTTTCTTCCCTGTGGTCTTAACACCTCCCTACGTACTCTACTATTTACTTGTGTTTGTTTGCTCATTGTGTTTATTGTTTATTGATCCCCTGCTCCCACCAGAACGGATACTCTGTGAGAGCAAGAATCTTGTCATTCACTGATACATACCCCAAAAGCCCAGAACAGTACCTGGCACTTTTACTAAACCTAGTATAATTTTACTTAACATAATATATCCAAAATGTTATGTCAAATGTAATCAATATAAAAATTAAGAGATTTTACTTTCTTTTCTAAATGCTGATTCTTTGAAATCCACTATGTATTTCACACTTAGGGCATTTTCTCAATTCGATGCTTAATTTTGATCAGAAATAATTTGATGTTGATTTACATTTTATAAAAGTTACATTCAAAAAGTAGATACCCATACTCAGGTTGTTTCAAATATATTGAATCAAGATTGATTTTTAAATTTAAAGTAATTAAATAAAATTTTAAATTCTGTTTTGCAGTCTCAGTAGGCACATTCCAAGTGCACAATAGCCACATGTAGCTAGCAGCTACCATATTGGACAGCACAGCCCTTGGACTCCAGCCCCAAGCAGAGCATGCATCCTCTTGTCTCAGGCCATTTGTAACTTACAATTGCTAGATTCATCGTTTACTCTACTGAGGCAGTGAATATGTCTATCTTGTTTACTTTTATATTCCCAGACACTTAGCATAATGACTGACAGATAATATTATATGTATTTATTAAATAAATGTATAAACCCACCCAATTTCTTCCTTTTGAAATTTTAGCCATCCTTCCATTCCCAGCATAAATATCTTAAGGAACCTGGTCACATCAGCCCACGGTAAATACTCACTCCTTTGTATTCCCACATCACTTAGAGTCCTTGTTATTCACCAGGCCATTTATCATACATGGTTTTGCTTATGTACAAATTCTACCTCCCCTACTAGATAAACACTGGGACAGCAGGGATTCTGGAAAAGAAAGTAACTTACATATTTAAGTATTCAATAAATATCTGATGAATTATTAAATGTATTGCCTGGTTTGAATCTTGTGCTTAGTGATTGCTTTTCCTTGGATAATCCAATTAAACATTTTTTTCCTGTTCTGACTATGATGTAATTGCTCTACATATCTGCTCTCAATCTTTTGATTGGATTTTAAAAGACAACATTTCAAAAAAAAAGGGAAAACTTCCTGAATGACACCATCTGCTTGCTTATACATATAGTCAATCATTCATCAAAATGCCATTTACCAAACTTTTTTATTTCATTTAGCTATGAGGAACTAAATCCCTTCTTAGGAACCTGGTCAGACCTGATTCCTTGTCTATTCTATATTCAGATAACATATCCACTGTCAGCAGATATAAATGGAGTGAATCACTCATCAAAGTGTCATTTATATACTAAGCTTCATTTGTTTTATATGTGACTGATGAACTTGATCCTATATCATCATTTAAGAACAAAATTTATTGCTCTCATTTGCATAAGGATATCCTTCAATAGCTAAGTAAAAGGGGGGTAAAAGTAAACTGAATTATAAAACTGCTACCAAGACCTGTTTTTTGTATTTTTGAGCAAGCTTTAATAACTTTCTCTTTTTCAGAACAGCGGAGAAATGAGTGGGTATAGTTATTGTAGATAGATCAGAACTTTTCCTTTTTTCACTTTTTGCGACCATAGTCCTAACGACAAAAAGCTCCAGAGGCAATATGGGACCTACATCATGGGTGGATGTGAGCCTGGTGTCCAGATCCATAATGGTTCAATCCGTGAAAGGGATCACAGTGTCCCAGCATGGCAGAAATTAAGTCCATGTTATCCAAGAAAGAAAAGAATATGTTTGCAGATATTATGTTGGTGCCTTAGTTATTGTTACTAGAGCTCTCTTCTCATTCTCCTATTTTCCCAATTCATGCCCCTTTTTATCTTAGGGGTGGGGGTTGAAAAAGTACTTAGGCTGGAGGGAATTAGTTCTAGGTATTATATCTTTTGAGTTGGCAAAAAATCACACAAAATCTATTCTGTTGCCTTGACAGATACTTACATCTTTCTATTCATATAATCATGTACTTTTGTCTAACCAAGAAACTGTAGGGAAGCGGATGTGGCTCAATCGATAGGGCTCCCGTTTACCATATGGGAGGCCCCAGGTTCGATTCCCGGGGCCTCCTGGTGAAGGCAAGCTGGCCGCGCGCCCACACGGCGCGGTGAGCTGATGCAGCATGACGCATGATGCAACAAAGGGAGACAAGCAGACACAGAAAAACGCACAGCAAAATGGACACAGCAAGCACAGGCAGCAAGGGAGGGATAAATAAATAAATAAAAATAAAATCTTTTTTTAAAAAATTAAAAAAAAAATAAAAAACTGTAAGCTCCTATAAATTAGGGATTGATTTAGATTCCACTCCCTAGTCCCAGCTCATGCCTTACACATAATGAACAGCCAATAAAAAGTTGCTTACTTGAATCTGAAGTTTCAACTGGCCAGCCATGGGAATTGAAGGGGCAGTCACACTAACAGGATCCTGAGGAAATGATTTTTTTAAAAGTGCAAACATCAGTACACATAAGTGTTTCAAAACTCAGCATGTAACTGAATAAGGGGCATGTGCCTGAATTCATAAGTATTTTGTTGCAGAGCACTTTTTTCTTTTTCTTTTTTTTTTTTTTTTTCAGAATAAAAAATAAAAACATTTGATGATTTCATTTAGGCAAGAGTAACAGGAAATCATCAGTGTTTTCAAACAATGCCCTCAGTTTTACAGATGATTCAGTGTTAAAGTCTACACATCGGAATGTGATGATGTGTTTGTTAGCTGCTCTTTTTTAACCTCACTTTGGTTTACAAATTTCTT
>JAQZBX010047705.1:0-20396 GCA_029593785.1 Cabassous unicinctus
AGCGAGCACAAGCAGCAAGGGGGGAATAAATAAATAAATAAAATAAATCTTAAAAAAAGAGAGAGAGAGAGAGATCCAAGGATAGAACACCAGAAACCTTCTCCTGAGCTGTCTTTCACTGATTAAAAATATGCCTTAAGTAATATGTAACTCATACACATTCAATAATAAATAGCACTTTTATCTTGGAGCAAGTGCTAAGAAAAAGGAGAATACCATGTTAGAGTGTGACCTGGGCTAGAGACTTAACATCTCTGCTATTCAGTTTCCAGTTTTGTAAAATGAGAATCATAATGATGCCTACTTAATTGGAGTGTTATGAAGGTTAAATGTGCTAATTCACATAAAATCCTTACAACGTTTGTAATACATGCTCAAAATATGTTAGCTATTGCTATAATTATTTTATTGTTGTTGTGAGCAGTGAGCTTAACTGGCTCCCTTTTTTATTTTTACCTCCACTTTCCTTCATTAAACAAAAAAGTTTCTGGAATTTGACATCATGTTGAATCCTTATAACCAGCTACAACAGTTCTAGCTAGTTCTTTTCATTGGGTCTGCTCTGTATCACTCGCTCTGTAGCATATTTATGTAGATGATATGAAGCTCATGACCACCTAATGTGGCATAATATATCATCAAAAAAGAGAATACAGTTACCTGGAGGCAGGTATGTGTTTGAAATCCAAGTTCCTGCCTTGCCACTAAGGTGCTTTATTACCTTGAGTAAATCACTTACTTGTCTGATCTACCTCCAGAAAATCTGTGTCTCCATTTTCAGTTGCTTCATAATCACAGTGAAGTCGTTTTTGAAATCTGAGATTACCATGTCTGAAACTTACTGCTGCCATATACTAGCTGTATGATCTTGGGTAAGTTACTCAGCCCCTTTAATTCTTCATTTCCTTATCTTCAAAATATTGAGAATATTATCTCCTTCAAGAGGTGTGTATACAGGTTAAGTGAACTAAGGTACTTATAAATATACTTGGCTCATGGGAGAGAATATTCATGCCTTCCTATTCTTATACCCCTCTCACCCCCAACTACTATGCCCAAACTGAGACACACCTGAAAGTATGCACACATATACCAAAGTGACCCTTTATATTATGATTCAACATTAGTATCCCTTAGCCTTACTTAAAATTCTTGGGTGTAGGTATTGTTGGGTAAGGCATGACAATGTGATTGTTCTCTAGGCCTTGATGTGTCATTTAAGAATGTTCCTGGGCCATTTATTCCACTAGCAACTGTCTTGGTTTACACGATATCTTCTAACCTCATTCAACTCGAATCAGAAAATCTTACCTTTATGCTACTTGCACCTACCAGACAAATAAAAGATTGTTTTTAAAAATATCAGAAACTTATCCTTGTTAGTGTTTAAGTGCTTGCCTGTTCTTTTGTAGAAGTGATACAAGATAATATCTTGTATCCATAACTCACTACCTTACCCCCAGCATGGGACATGTCTCCCAGGGATGAGCCTCCCTGACACCCAGGGCTTAATACCAAGCAGAAACCAGTGATGCAATTGGAAAAAAACCTTGTCCTAAAGGGGAAAACAGTAAATACAAAAGAGTTTTTACAACTAGGAAATTTCAAAGTGAGTCGGGAGGTCATTCCAGAAGATACACTTTTGCATGGATGTCACTAACTGCCATAATAAACAAAGCTCCAAACAGCGGTGCTCCCGAGGGGTCTAGAGACATCCAGACACTATATATAAGGCATGCAACCCCATGAAATCAGCACCCTGTCGGTGGGCCTTACCTTGGAATATATGATAATCTATTTCCCCAGTGTAACAGTTAGACTCATTTTTAATTTCCTTACACAAGATTCTTCTACCCTTTTTATTTAAACCTTTAATTAGCATGATTCCAGTTAAATATATGACCCAGAGACTTAAATCTTCAGTCTGTTCTTATGCTATTTGAGCCCTGAATCTCAGCAGAGTCATGGCCAACACCTACTCTCCAGTTCATCATACTCACTCAGGACAACCTACAAAATGATGATGGACAACCCCTATCCCAAAAAAAAACAAAGAATATCTACAACTTCAAGCAAAACAGTTTGTTCTGGGGAGCAGATGTGGCTCAAGTGGTTGAGCACCTGCTTCCCACATGGAGGTCCCAAGTTCAGTCCCCAGTGCCTCCTAAAAACAAAAAGACAAACAACAAGCAAACAAATGAAAAAACCAACTCAGGGGGGCCTATGTGGCTCAGTGGTTGAACGTTGGCTTCCCACATACGAGGGCTCAATCCACAGTCCCAGTACACCAAAAAAAAAACAACCAAACAAACCAGTTCATTCCATCTGCCCCATAAGTTCTAAATTCTCTCTCAATCTGAAGCAGAGCAGGCATCACCATCCCCAAATCCTCAAAATTGAGGAACAAACAAACCTAAGGGGGAATGCAACCATGGATCAAGGTAAAATTATTATTATTGTAGTAACAGAAGAACTTGTAACATTGATATGAAGATAGTGGTTACCAGAGGTTCTGAGGGGAGGGGGAAGGAAGGATAGGTAAAACATAGGACATTAGAATTGTTCTGCCTGATATTGCAATGACAGGCCGTTATACGTCTTGTTAAAACCTATAAAGTAGTACAGTGTAAAGTATAAACCATAATGTAAACTATAGACCTTGGTTTGTAACAATGCTTCAATATTTGTTCATCAATTGTAACAAATACATCACACTAATGTAAGATGTTATTAATAGGAGAAATTGTAGGATGGGGAGGAGGTGGAGCATATGGGAATCCCCTATACTTTTGATATAACTTTTCTGTAATGTAAAACTTCTTTACAAGTAAAGTTTATTATACAAAAAAAAGTATACTATGAGATTTGAATAGAAAATTCCATATGAAGCCTTGTTTAAATACACCATCAGAATTTTTCCTCTCTCTAGTCCCTCGCCTTTCACCTCTCTCCCTCCTTCTAAAATGGACTTTTTTGCTCACACATCTGCCCCCCCCTCTGAAATGTGAGCTCCTTGAGGTTAGCAGGAGCTGAATCTTTTTATTTTTGTGTCCCTAACACATAGAAGTGCCCAACACAAAGAAGGTTCTTAATAAATATTCAATAAATGAATAAAGGAATTAAAATCCTTCCCTCCTTCAAGTCCTTCCTCCATTGTCAGCATAAATATGGACCCTTGATCTTACACAGATTCACCAAAAGGATATGGCCATTATGATTTAGTTAACAAATTAATGGAAGACACATTTTATAATCTTGCCATAATTAATGTGACAAGAAATAATAATTGACTTAGTAATGTAATCAAATCAGAATGTATTTGATTTGATCTGTCAAGTTATTATTCATAACTCTAATCCTTCTAGTCAGAGCTTTCAACACATAATTATTTCTGAAAGCAGTGAAGGCAGGCACATTCTGTGTCAGGCTTGGCTGGAAGAAATAAAGGACTGTTGGACCCTTGAGCCACACTAGAACACCTGGGAAGGTGGAGAGATATGTCTGTTGACCAACCAAACAGAAAATGTTCATGCCTAAACATGCACATACCTGCCGAGTTGGGTGGTGTTTAGTAAGCTACAGGGTCATAAGCCCAGTTTGTCAAAGCAATAGTCCTTTGAGACACAAAAGTCATTTTATAATTTATTTGGCATAAAACCCTATGAAGATGGATTGGCTCAGAATGCTTGCTTCTTTGGAAACGTAGTGTTTGGACAGTCTCTGAAAGTACAAAGGAATCCTCCTTATTGAGCACTGACATACACTGGGGTCTTCATATATATAATCCTTCTTCCTCACAAGAATTTTGCCTTATCATCTCCATTTTAGGATAAAGAGCTAAGGCTCTAAGATATTAGGAAATTGAACCAAGAAAACACTGTCATTTTCAGGACTCAATTTCTAATTCATGTCTTCTGACTTGACAGTCCAAACTCTACTAGCAGGTTGAGTATTTATATTGTTTAAATATAATTAGCTTATTTCCTTTGGTCTTTTGACCAAGTGTTCTTTTTAATTGAAAAGCTTTTTTTTTTAATCAAGAACTTATATTTATAAATATACCCCCAAAGAATGATGTATTATAATAACATCAGCATATGGGTTCATCCCAATTATTAATTCAACAAATATTGAGAATACATAATGTGAGGTAATGAAGGTACATAGCTAAAAACATAGCCTCTTCCTGAAAGAATTAAGAGATTAACAATTATGACAGAGAATAATGACTGCTCGGGTAGAAATATGTGCTAGCAGCACATAAGCAAGGGGCTCCAGGCAAAGATTTCTGGAGAAGGTGATTGTTGAGCTGAGCCTTAGAGGAAAATTTTGAACTTTTCTAGGAAGACAAACATAATAAGCATCACAAACAGAAGAAATCGCATGTACAGCCCCTCAGAGGTATGAAAGCACATGTGGAATAGTTAGATCACAGGGTAAAGCCAGGCAGAAGAGAACACTTGAGGAAATAAAAGTTTCTAAGCATGCTGGAAAACTAGGATTAAATTCTCTCCAGATACCATGTCCTAAATTTGGTGAGCTGTCCTTAGTATCACAAAGGTATGTGTTTATTTTGTGTGTGTGGTCCTGGAATTTAAATCACTCCCAAGCATGGATCTTGAGACACGTGTTCAGTTTGTAATTTAGGCATGAAATATATTTTAAAATATGTTAATTTACACAAAAGTATACTTTGAAACTACACCCTTTAAGAAATATATAATATCAAGGCACAAGATGGACAAGATAAGTTTCTGCTTTACAAAGTTTTAATATAACAATATCTGGAGAACTTATTCTAACCATGCTATTTGTTGTTGCCACTTATTTTATCCTAAATTTTTAGTATTTATAGTGGAAGACATTTTGCATTAACTTAATCTGCCCCATTGTCAAAACTAGAAATCTTTGGAAATTTATTTTATGATTGTCATTTGAGTGGACCTTAAGCTCCCTAAAGTTAGAGACCAGGTCGTTTTATCTATGTGTTCCCAGAAACTAGCCCAGTACGTGGCACTAATATTCACCTCCCCTCTAAAACTGGAATGAATAAATGAATGAATGAGCATTTTTGCTTTTCTGATATTTGGTTTCTTTGCTAGTAAAATGGACATGTGGGAGATTATCAGGGAAGGGACACAGGAAATTTTTTGAGGTGATGGAAATATTCTGAATATTAATTCTGGTTGGGATCACATGGGTATGCATCCATCAAAACACATTTGATAAATTTGACTAATTCAGTGAATAAAATTGAAAAGAAAAAGTCCTACACAGACTTACTTCTATGATTTTTTCTTTTGCTACAGGCTCAATCTGGGACAATTTGCACATAAAAAATGAATAAAATGGTTACGTAGGGCTGGGGAAGGACTACTAAGGGGTAGGAAGTTTTTCTTTTTGTAATAATGAAATTGTTCTAAAAATTTTTTGTGGTGATGAATGCACAACATTGTGATTATACAAAAAGCTATTGATTATACACTTTGGATAGATCATATGCTTTATGAATATATCTCAATAAAACTGCTTAATAAATAAATAATTGTGTAAGAATAGCCAGAAATAGCAGGTATGTATAGCAGGGATAGCATAGAGAGATGAGTGATGAAAAATTTTCTT
This sequence comes from Cabassous unicinctus, assembly GCA_029593785.1. NCBI lineage: Eukaryota > Metazoa > Chordata > Mammalia > Cingulata > Chlamyphoridae > Cabassous > Cabassous unicinctus. Next base: position 5,623 of record JAQZBX010047705.1, read on the forward strand.
GTTAGTTTGTTTGTTTTATGTTGTTGTTTGTTATTATTATTGAAAAAATGAAAATGCACTAATGATGATTGAGGTGATGAACGCACAATTATGTGATTATACCAAATACCATTGATTGTTTACTTTGGATGAATTGTATGCTTTATTAATATGTATCAATAAAGTTGATTTGTTATAAAAAATTAATAACAATGAAAAAAGAATCTATGAGATTATGTTTATTTCTGGTCAACCAAGGTGGTGGCATAAAATGCTCCAGAATCTTTGAACAACTTCCAAAAAGTGGTGAAGCCAGGTTCCTCAAAATTCTGCAAAGCAGTTAAAGGGTTGCAGTAATGGGGCAAGAGCTGAATCAAGAAAACACAGCTCTAGAAGCTTGTGGTGTCCTCGCCGGCACCGCCCGCACTCTCTCCCCAGTGCAGTATGGAGCTAGGGTGTGCTCCGACTGTGGGTCCCTAGCACTATTCTGGAGGTAGCAGAAGAAACCCTATACACACACTGGGCTGCCGGGTTCAATATTTCGGGTGGCAGCCTGAAAAGCTGAAACAGTACACTAGTCTCTGATTGGCCCTCCCAGAATTTGCCCTGCAGACAGAAGCAGGGTTGGGAAGCTAAAATAGTGTAAGAAACAATGAAGTCAAAGCGGCCTGGGGCAAAACATTATGGGCTTGAAGACACCATGTTGAGTGAAATAAGCCAGTTACAAAAGGACAGATATTACGTCATCTCACTGATATGAAATATTTAGATTAAGCATATTCATAGAGTCAGAAACTAGAATACAGATTAACAGGTATCAGATTCCGGGTAGAGAATGGGAAGTCCATGCCTAATTGGTACAGAATTTCTGTTTGGGGTGATATAAAAGTTTTGGTAATGGATGAATGGTGATGGTAGCACAACATTGTGAATGTAATCAACACTACTTAATTATATATTTGAATGTGGTTAAAAGGAGGAATTTGGGGTTTTTTATATGTTACCAGAACAAAAATTTGAAAATGTGTAGAACTGTATACCACAAAGCATGACTCCTAATGTAAACTATAGACTATACTTAAGAATATAATTATAATAATCTTTTTTCATCAATTGTAACAAAGTTACTACACTAATGCAAAGTTTTAACAATAGGGAAAACAGTGTGTGTGCATGTGGGTGTATGGAACTCTGAATATTCTACATAATTTATCAGTAAACCTACAACTTCTATAATAAAAAAATAATTTAAAAAAGGAATCAATGAGTCCATAGTATACAAAGAAAAAAATAAAAATAAGACACAAAGATTTTGATTAAATGAACTAATATATGTAAATCCTTTAATACAGTTCTTGTTTACATTGTAACCGTATGGCACCTGTTAGGAAAACAAGAAAAAAGAAATTCAGGATTGTATTAAGGCTTTCCTAAAAATAACAACAATCTAACCCCCCTTTGGCACCAATACCACCACCATAATCTCTGCAAAGCTTTTGTTCTCTTCTTTTGGATTTGAGCTGGAGCCACACATACCCCTCTTTTTTTTTTATCTTGTAGATGATATGAGTTTTGGGGAGTAGCATAATCAGGGTCACCTATGGTGGTAGTATTTAGAGTTTTCACCCAATTCTTACGGTTCTCCTTCTAAGCACATGGCAGGATTCCCTTCCAGCCCTCTTGAATTTAGAAGTGGCTTCCTTTGACCAAGCAATAGGAGCAAAAATGATGAGTGTTACCCGTGGGCTGATGCTTTAAGAGCCAGTGCTTCTTTTCCTGCCTTGGTGACTGTGAAAGCACATGTCAAGATGAAGCTTTCTTCAGCCTGGATCTCCAAACGACTACAATGAGCAAACATCTACTGTCAATCTCTACTGAGCATGTAGTTTGAGTGTGAAATAAACCTTTTGGTTTAATCTACTGAAACTTGAGGATTGTTTGTTATTGTAGCATAACCTAGCCTAATTGATATATTTCGTACCTTGCCCAGGGCCCAACACAGAGTGGGTCATTAATCAATGTCTGATGAGTTAATTTCCTTGTAGAGACCTAGCCCGTAATTAAGATTTCAAGCAGAATTTGACTATCTTTGAGCTAAAGTAAATTTGCCTCCCCTCCAACTGCCTCTGGTGATTTATTAGACAACTTCTTCTAATTTTTTTGATCTCCATTTTTCTCTGCCTTCCTTGGGGAAAGAGTGGGAAAAATTTACCTTCTAATTTTCTACATTCTGTTGAAAAGAGTAGTTTAACTAATGACACACCAGTTCAGGAAGACTATAAAGAAAAGACATCTCATTTAATGGCAAATTTGGCTTCTTATCCAAAGAAAAGTCAGAGTTGAAAAGTGAAAACCAAAGATTGTTCTTAACAATGAAGAAATGTGGCTATTTCCTATTATTAAAAGGCAGAAACATATTCTTGCAAAATTAATTCCCCAGCAGGTTTTTTTTCTACAAAAATCTGTTAGATCAAACACTATATTGAATATAAAAGATACTGCCATCGCTTGCCACTTGGCATGAGAAGGGCTGAGTGGGAGACTCAGAGACCACATATTCTCACCTTTCCCCACTTCATCCTTGGATTAGTCCACCTCACAGATGCACAAGCAGCAGAGAAAGAATTTCTGTGCTTGACTCTCCCTTGGTTCCTTACTCAACGTCTTCCAAGTTTTCAGCAACAAAAGTTGTTGGCAGAACTTTGGCTTCTACTGTCCACCAGCTTCTCTACTTGCCAATCCTGAGTCCAAATGAAGAATTTGTTTTAGTCATGAGGCTGCCAGAGACTGAGAACACCCATGTCACATGGACATGATCTAATTTTCTTCAGAATAAAAATCTTGAGACAATCATGTTTTTTATTTTATTAGTTTCTCTTTTCTTGACAGCCTTCTCTCTCTTTTAAAAATTTTCCTCTTTCTCTCCTCTTTCTCTCTCTGTTTAATCTTCCAAAACATCCCAATTTCAAATATCCCATTCCATCATTCAGACTCCATGTCATGTGAAATGCCCCAAATTTTGTTTCTGAAGATCAAGCCAACATAGCAGCACAAAACCTGGCACAGGATGGGCATTCAATTAATATTCTTCCAGTGAGTAAGTGATATAATCAAAGCACATAGATTCAAAATGCAAACTCCCTGAGAACAGGCACAATGATTTTTTTTTTTTTTAAAGATTTATTTATTTATTTATTTATCCCCCCCTTGCTGCTTGTGCTTGCTGTGTCCATTCGCTGTGTGTCTTTTCCGTGTCTGCTTATCTTCCCCTTGCCGTGAGGTCCCGCTGCACCAGCCCCTCGCGCTGCGCGGGCCGGCCTGCCCTCACAAGGAGGCCCCGGGAAGCGAACCCGGGGCCTCACACATGGTAAATGGGGGCTCTATCGGTTGAACCACACCCACTTCCTGTTGTGAGGGCTTGCTGCATCAGCCCACTAGGCTGCGCTGGTCAGCCTGCTCTCACAAGGAGGCCCCGGGAAGCGAACCCGGGGCCTCCCATATGGTAAATGGGGGCTCCATCGACTGAGCCACCCCCGCTTCCCCAGGCACAATGATTTACCTTTATTTTCCCAACACTCAGCACCCTGCCTGCCCCATAGTAGGAATGCAGGAAACAGCACTGAATTCATATTGCGGCAGTATCCTGTATGGTAACAGCATAGGACTTAGAGTCAGTATATTCTTGGTTCAATGCTTAGTTTCACCGCATACTACCTGTATGACTCTGAAACAAATTATTTAATCTTCTAAGCCTCAGTTTCCTCATTAGCAAAATGGGACCACGGTGAGGATTAAATGAGAAAATGTCACCAAGTACATAGCATAGAATAAGCTTTCAATAAAGTCTATTAACTGGGTTTCACCTTAGTACCTCTGTCTCCTTGTTAATATTGTCTAAGTTCCTAAGATTTCTGCATTTTCAATGAATATGCACTTGCAACCAGCAACTTAGTTACTAATGTGACTCAGGGTGTAGATCCTTAATCATAAGTAGCTTATGACACATTCCCTCTCCCTCAACCTGGTGAATTCACTTCAGAAAGTATGTCTGCCATACAAAAGGAGGCCAAATACCTGGAGGATTCTATTTTAAAACCATAACCTAGAGAATTTGGGAAAAGAGATGTGTCTCAGGAATTAACCACACCTGATTGCCTCAAGCATGCAGGTGTGTCAGAAATGTCTACAAAAGTGGTTTCATCTTTTACAGCAAAGAAAAATAAGTCACAGCATTCCCCAGGAAGATACAGCATCGTCATTAGGGGTATGAATAATTTATCAACAACTCCCTAAACCAGATAATGACACTTTTGTTGTCTGCTCAAAGAGCAGAGAGTCTGTTCAGCAACAACAAAATTAGTTCCCCCCTCAACAAAACTGTCTTTTTCACCCTTGAACTTGCCTTATCTGAAGATTGCAGATGTATATCAAAGCACCAGTTGAGCCTAAGAACACGAGCTAGACTTCTGTTAAATAATATAATAATAAAGGAAAAGAATCCAAAACAAATTATTTAACGAATTTTAAAGACTCATTTCCTTTTTCTTGTTTTCTTAAAATCATCCAACACCATTTCATGCTGGACATATTTCTCGGGTACAAAATTGCATTTCAGAATATGATAGATTAATTTCCATGTAGCTTAAGGACGCGTGTAAGAAAAATACGTTTCTCTTCTTTTGAAGCACCAACTCCATCATTAGCTCTGTTATGGTCAAATGCTGAAAAGCATGAGTGTTCAGGCATTGAACCTGATTTCTTGGTAGGGCTGTTAAAAGAGTAAGTGGCAATACATGCCAACATGAAAATTAAAGTCATACCTGGAAGCAAAGCAGAGTTGGGGTTGATCCTTCAGAATTATTTTTCATGTGTTTGAAACGGAAACTTTTTAGAAGGCTGGAACGATTCCTTTAAGTTACTTAACCTCTTAAACACAAAACACTTTTTTTCCCCCTCGGAGAAAAAGGGCAGGCGGGTGGGGGTTAGAAAGAGATTGAAAAGTCAGAGGAGGCATTACGTGTGACTGTCCCAGAGCAATCCTTGGGGAGGAAAAGAACCTTAAAATGCAGGAAATCTGTCTAGTTCTCCTACTCTCCCCTCTCAGGCTGCTCTCCTCACAGATGTTGCCGATTTTGTAAGATAGCTATTCCCAACTCCCCAAACAGATTCCAAGTGAGAAAATAGGAAAAGTAATTGGTTGCTATTAGATACGCATTCTGAACTAGAAAGAAATGTGGGCAGCCAGGAATTTCTGGCCTGGATTAGAGGTTCCATGGTAATTAAACAGTAATGACAAAGAGGGTTCCCAATAACTTATTTGAAACCCAAATTCTAGGTTAAAAATCACAAATGGGCAAAGTGTGTCTTTCAAACAATCTTGTGAAAACATGCCATTCTTTCTATTAAAGGGTTCTTGGTAGGAATAGACGATCATTGTTGAATGTCAGTGATGCACTTTTCAATTGTTCAAACATTTGGGGAATAGACATTGTGAGTTAGGCCTTGTGCTAGATGTGGGATGCATTGATTTGTATAACACCCCTTGCCTAGCCTTGCTGCAGGCATAATATTTCAATTTTCAGTTATATTTATAGGAGGTGCTATAATACTTTTCAAAGAGGAATAAATGATCCCACAAGAAGTACTTCTCTCTGTGTAGAGTTTATTACGTTTAAGTATTTCCTGGGATCTTCTGAAGAAAGCCTTTGGATTAAGTTGTAATATAGATAGATGTTCTTTAGACACGACTGAAATTATCCATCAGACTTAAACAATGGAGACCTTGAGCTGTTTTTTTAAAGAGCTTTAATGAGATAAAATTCACATACCATAAAATTCACCCATTTAAATTGTACAATTCAGTGAATTTTATGATATTCACAGAGTTTTGCAACCATTAACGCAATCTAATTTTAGAACACTTTTATCACCCCAGAAAGAAACCCTGTCTGTAACCATTAGCAGTTACCTTCCATTCCTCCCTGCCTCCATCTCTCTCCCCCTTCCCCCATCCTGCCTACCTTCCCCCACCTTCTGCACACACAGACGCAGGTAATCACTAATCTACTGTATGGATTTGCTTATTCTGGACATTCTATATAAATAGAATCATACAATAGGTGGCCTTTTGTAACTGACTTGAACTGGAGTTTTAAAACTTTCATGTCACCAAACAAGAATCCAGTTGTTCTGAACTGAAATTCCATTTCCTCATATGTAAAATAAAGAAAATAATACCTTCCAGGACAAATATTAAAAGTAAATATAATAATAATACGTGAAACCCTGGCACATAGAAATTGTTAAATAAAAATTTGGCTTGATTTCTGAGATCAATTCTAAGGAAGCCCTTGCAAATTGTTATGCCCTGTCTTAGTTTGCCAGAGCTGTTATGACAAATACCACTCTATAGGTTGGCTTAAAGAATGAGAATTTATTGTCTCATGGTTTTGAAGCTAGAAGTCCAAAATCAAGTCTCGACAGGCCATGATTTCTCCCAGAGTCAGTATTGTTTTGGTGCTAGCCTGCCACAATCCTTGGGGTGCCTCAGCTTGTATCTTTGCCTCCATCACATGGTTTCTTCTTACGGCTTCTACTTCTCCTACTCAGTTGTCAGTGTCTCTGTCTAGATTTCCTCTCTTTATAAGGTCTTCAGCCTTATAAAGATGAACTAAGGCCCACCTGATTCAACTTGGCCTCACCTAAATAGGATCTTCAAAGATCCTATTCAGAAATTGGCCCATATCTTAATTAATAATAACATCTTTAAAGGCACTGTTTACAAATGGGCTCACAGTCACAGGAAGGCAGATTAAAACTTGAACATGTCTTGATAGGGGACATGATTCAGTCTCCACCATGGCAGGAGCAGTTTCCATGTCTTTCTAAAACGAGGGCAACAAGATGTTTTATGCAAGTTATATTATTTAATAAAAATATCTTAAAAACAGTCTATTTTGAAAATGCTAAAAAAAAAAACAGATAAAATAAAATCCATTCATAATCTGGCCACTTAAAATATAAAATAACTCCCCTAGAGTTAAACATTATTAGTAACACAATGTATATCCATCTAATTGTTCCTATGCTTCTTAGAACACATTTATATATGATATATATGCATATATATACAAAATCATAAGACATCATCCATCCTTTCAAGGGTAATAGAATCTAGATTGTGATACAAAATTGGAAAATTCAAAATCAGAAATAAGTAATATAAAACATAAAATAAAATGTTGAATTGTGTGGTACAAGAAACAGGTGCAAAAATATTATAAACCTCACATCATTGCCAGAGTAAATGATACTGTTGGCTTTTCCTTTCAAAATGGCAGTCGTAAATATACAAAGTCCAAAATTCAAATATGATACAAAGATAGAAAGGACTATGTGGCACAGACTTGCAATCCTGAAAGGGTTTAATACAGTTTGGTAGAGAATCTCCTAAATGTTTTTGCTTTATCTCCCCTTTCATATCTTAGTAAAATTTTTCACAGACAAAAGAAATACCCAACAGTTCTGTTTACTAAGTAGATGCATACAAATAACTTAATAAATATTAATGGCCTATCTACTTAGTAGCCATTTGATAAAAGAATACATATATATTAAAATAAAAATATTTTTAATTTTAATATAACCACAATTATTTATGTATGGGATGCGTGTGCCTTTTAGGCACTGGGTAACTTCTCAAATATTAGAATGAAACTGGCAATCACCACTCTCACTTTCTTTTTCACACTGATTTTCATGTGGTGCTTGGTTTTTAATAAAAATCTAGCTTTGCAAGTATGTGAGATCAAAAGTAACATAGGGCAAATTATTTTTGATCTTGAGCTACTAGCTACTAGTTCTTGTGGTGTCTGAAAAATGTCAAGCATCATTGTGTTTTTCTTGAAATTTCAAAATATCCTGCAGTGCCTTTGTGAGCTAGCTTCAGTACCCTGGGTTGCTTCAGCACACTATTTGGGAAATGTGGGCTGTAGCAGTTTGGCATTATTTATGAATTCCAAAAATAGATATTGGAGTATGTTTGTAAACTGGTCTGTTCCTCTGGGCATGATTAAATTATGGCTTGGGCTTTGATTGGGTCGTGTCAGTAGGACGTTGAGTGGGCAGGGACTCACAGAGAAAACTACATGGCAGAGAAAAGAGTGGGAGTCTTGATCTTAGACCCCTGGAAGTAACACGCAGGGAAAGCAGATATGTGAGGAAAGAGAGACGGTTCCATTAGACACAGCAGAGGCCCCGGGAAGAGAGATGAGCCGTTCACCTGAGAGTTTACAGCTGACCTTGTGAAGACAACAGAGCAACTGAGCCTGGAGAGACTCAAGCCCCAGGAGAGAGACAAGACTTATCCCAGCCTACTAGATGATATTGGAAAAAGCTGGGACCGTGAAGCCTTAAGAGGAAAAGGAAGCCTGAACCTCCGCAGTCATCTTGCTCCAACGCATTGCAACAGACTTTGGTGAGGGAAGTAACTTATGCTTTATGTCCTGGTAACTGTAAGCTTCTACCCCAAATAAACACCCTTTATAAAAGCCAACGGATTTCTGGTATTTTGTATCAGCACCCCTTTGGCTGAATAATACATGGGCCTAGTGCATTTATTTGCAGAAATGGCATTCTAAACACAGAAGTTTCTGACTCAGTGGAAAACTTACAAGGATTAGAATAAACTGTCGTTACTGACTTTGTGACATTGGGCTTATGAATAACCTCTGTGAGCCAGTTTTCTTATCTTAAGAAATGGAGAAACCATTCCCACTTCATAAGATTGTGATGATGATTAAAATAGTTAGCATTTGTAGAATGCTTGTAGACAGTGTGTTTCTCCAAGGGTTGCTGTCTCTATAATTGGGTGCACTGTGATAGCTGAAGCAAAGGGATGATTGATGGAGCAAATACAAGTTTTCAAGGAGGAAATCAAAGTCTGGGATCAAAGAAGAATAGAGGTGTTAGGTTTGACCTGATGCTGCAATAATAATAACAATAACAAAAAGCAATAATAATATCAAAGCAACAACAATTAGGTACAGAGATACCCATGTCTTGCTAACTGTCTAGGAGGCAACAAAGCACAGTGCCTGACTATCTACATAAGTTAGAATCACAGTGTATTAGTTAAGAGTCTCCAGAGAAACACAACTATCAGTATATATATATATGTAAATATTAAGATATTTATTATAGGAATTGGCTCACATGAGCCTGCAGATTGGCAAATCCAAATTCCATAGGGCAGTCTGCAAGTTGGGAACTTGATGGTGACATTGAATTCCCCAGAAGAAGCCACATGGTAGGAACTCCAATGATTGTGATGATGAATTCTTCAGGAGAAGCTGGCTGGCTGCAGTATAGATAGACATTCTTTCTGACTTGTTGAAATCATCAGTTCTCCCTTTAAGGCCTTCAACAGATTGAATGAGACTTCTCTTATTGCTGAAAGCAATCTCCTTTGTTGATTGTAGATATAATCAGCTATAGAAGCAATCAACTGACTAATGATTTGAACCTACAAACTACTCCCACAGTAACAATCAGGGCACTGTTTGCTTGATCAGACAACTGGACATCATAACCTAGGCAAGGAGACACATGAAATTAACCATCACCTACTTACTTGACCAGTTTGTGCTTTGTGTAATAAGCAAATTCATCCTATGTCAAGTACTTTGAAGAGTGCCAGGCACAACTTAAATGCTCAAAATATGTTAGCTGTCATTAATATGTGTCACACATCTACTTGGCGTTTATATACTCCTATTTTACCCTTACAACTATGCTTTGCTATTTGGGACATTGTGTTTACTTTAAAGGTGAGGTATAAGCCCTCAAAGCTGCCAAGTAGCACGGTTATGAATTGAGTCCCATCTCTGAGATATTCCCATTAAATTATTTTGAATGGAATCAGATTCCTTGATAAAATGTTTTTCTCCGTATACTCAACTCACACATGCAGTTTACCTATTATTAGCACTTTCATTAGTGTGATATCTTTGTTAAAACTGATGAACAATATTACTATAATTATACTATTAACAAGGGTCTACAGTTAATACTGCAGTTCAATTTTTGTGATGTACAGTACTGGTTGTTTTTTTAAAATGTTTATTCTAGTAACACATATAAACCTAACATTCCCCCTTTTGACCATATTCAAATATATAATTCAGTGGTGTTGATTATATTCACAATATTGTGCTATCATTACTGCCATCCATTACCAAAACTTTTCCATCACCCCAAACAGAAACTCTGCCAATTAACAATTAACTCCCTATTGCCTACACACATGCACACAAACACTCACACACACACACACTGGGGCCCCAAGTAACCTATGTTTCTGAATTTGAAAAATAGCATGTACTTGGGCATGCTTTTTAGCCATTTCTGCCAATCTCTGCCTTTTGACTGGAGAGGTTAATGCACTTACATTTAAATTACTAATAATAACGCAGGTCTTTTTTCTGTCATTTTGTTATTTGGTCTTTGTAAGTCTTATACATTTATGTCCCTCAATTCTTCTGTTAATGTCTACTTTCCTATGTGCTTGATTTTTTTGTAGTGTACCATTATGAGTCCTTTCTCATTTCTTTCTGTATAAATTTTTTCAGATATTTTCTTTGTGGTTAATGTGGGCTTTAAATTTGAAATCTTTAATCTATAACAATCATATTTTCATTTCTTTCATTAATTTTTTTATTTTTAAAGAAGCTTTTGATTACATAAATGTTACATGAAAAAAAAATAAGAGATTCCCATATGCCCCACTCCCTCCCTCTCCCACACTTCCCTACATTAATAACATGATTTATTAGTGTGGTATATTTGTTAAAATTGATGAACACATATTGAAGCATTGCTGCTAACAATAGACTATGGTTTACATTATAGTTTACACTCTGTCCTTCACAATTTTGTAGGTTATGACAAAATATATAATGGCCTGCATCTGACATTGCAATGTTATGCAGGACGTTTCCAATGTCCCAAAAATGCCCCCATATTACACTTATTCTTCCCTCTACCATCCCTCAAAACCTCTGGTGACCACTGCCTTTATATCAATGATAAAAGTTCTTCCATTGCTAGAATAATAGTAAGTCTACTTTAGTCCATTGTTGATTCCCCAATCTTAAGAATTTTGGGATGGTGATGCCCACTCAGCTTCTAATTGAGAGGGCGCTGAGATCCGATGGGGCAGATGGATGGAATTATCTCGCTTGCAGTTGCAGACACTCTGTTCCTTGGGATGGGCATTGTCCATAATCATGTCCTTGTTAGTTGTCCTATCATTAGGAATTCAATGAATTCAATGAACTGGAAAGTAGGTGTTGCATCTCTGCTGAAATTCAGGGCTCAACTGGCACATGGACAGAGGAAAGATTTAAGTCTCTGGGACACACATTTATAAAGTATAGTGCTAATTATAGGTTCAAATAAAAGAGGCAGAAGAGCAATGTGTAGAGAACCTATAAATGAGTCTAACTCTGTTACACTAGGGAATAAAGTAAAATCCACCCACAGGGTGCCGAATTCCTGAGCTGTCTCCCCTGCTTATAGTTCCTGGATGTCTCTAGAGCCCTCAGGAGCCCCGCTATTTGAGGTACTGTTTACTGTAGCAGTCAATAAGATCCTGATGAGACTTGCATAAGCGTAACCTCTGGAATGAACTCCCAACTCACTTTGAATATCTTAGCCATAAAAACTCATTTGTATTTACCATTGCCCCCTTTTGGCCAAGTTCTTTTCCCAGATGCATTGCTAGTTGGCACTTCGTAATAATCCCTTGGTGCCAGGGAGGCTCATCCTCAGGGGTCATATCCCACGCCAGGGGAAGGTAGTGTATTTAAATGCTGAGTTTGGCTTAGAGAGAGGCCACATTTGAGTAACAAGGAAGCTTTCAGGAAGTAGCTCTTAGGCAGTATATAATTCTAGGCTGTTTCAATTTCACAAGAAAGGGTTCATAAGTACAATCATCAAATCAAGTGCCTGGCCTAATGGTCTATCTTCCTTCGGTTAGGCACTGCCCTTGCACTCGGGATTCTTGCTGTCCTATTAGAGAATAGAATATCTGGAACATAGGGCATTTTTAGGGCATTATAATTGTTCAGCATGATCTTGCAATAATGGATACTGGCCACTTCAAATTTCATCAAAACCTATAAAAGTGTACGATCCAAAATGTAAACTATAATGTAAACCATTGACCATGGTTAGTGGCAATGCTTCAATATTTGTACATCAATTGTAACAAATGTACCATCTGCATGCAAAATGTTATTAATAGGGGAGAGGGGAAAAGGGGGAAAGGGGGTGGGCATTGGATATATGGGAATCCCCTATATTCTGTATGTGACTTTTCTGTATCCAAAAGCTTCTTTTAAGATATAATGAAAAAAAATAAGACACTGGTGAAATATATGGAAGAAAATGCCACTGCACATACAAGACAACAGATCTTACAATGATGAAAGACACAATGTCTAAATTTTTAATTTTTTATTTTATTGGTTATTTTTAAAATTATTATTTCATTTTCTTATTAATTTTTTTTGATCACAGAAGGGTCACAACATTGGCAGAGGATGATCACTGGTGCGGGGTGTCAGTGATGGGGGGATGCATGGGAAAAGGTTCACTTAGGTCATGCCTCTAAGGCATATGAATATGTTCAAGTGTTCATGGGATATTGTTTCGGTGGGTGGAGATCCACAGAACAACTGAAAGAATATTGAATTCCCACCCTGGGGATTCTGCATATTTTCATTTCTACCAACTTAACTTCAATAGCATACACATGCATTGTTCCTATAACTCTCTGTCCTCCCATCTATTTGTTGTCCTTGTTACAAATTATATCTTTATGCATTGCATGTCCCTAACCTTAGATTTATCATTTCTTTCATGCATTTGCTTTTAGAACATGTAAAATGGAAAATTTGGAGTTACATTCCAAAAACTACAATTCGATATTCATATTTATAATTACCAAGGTGTTTACTTTTGTGGGGGTCTTCATTTCTTTATGCCAATTTGATCCACTGTCTAGTATTCTTTCCTTTCATTCTAAGGGCATCCCTTTAGAATTGTTTTTTGGGCAGGTCTAGTGGTAGCATAGCCTCTCCACATTTATTTTCTGGAAACATCTTAATCTCTCCCTCACGTTTGAAAGCAGCCTTGGTGGATATAAAATTATTGTTTGGCAATCGATTTTCTTCAGCACTTTAAATTTTTTAAAAATATTTTAAAGTCTTAATTCTTGGGTTTAGGCCCTGCCTATTCCTTGAGTCTAGTTTTCAGCTAGTGAGATGTCAGAGATATCTTTGAGTGTCTTGAGCTAACAAAACAAAGATACCAACACAAAAATGTCTTTCGTAGCCTTTGCAATTTGTCTCTGCCTTGACTAGTGCTCTCCTTCAGATTTTGTCTCTCCTGATAAGATGATCGGCCTTAAGCAAATGTGAAGTGCAGGATCCTCTCAGTCTTTTTGAAGCCTGGGCCTTGTCCTGAGCTTGTGCTCATTCTTAGCTTTAGGAATTCCCCCATTTATAGGAATTGAATGTCCCCTCTATTCCCTCTGAAATAGGCTTTCTCCCCCTCTTTGGTGCTCCATTCCATGACTCAAAGAAGGTAATCCTTTGCCCCAGGCTTTGACTTAGTTGTTTCTTGCACTGCTTCAGCTTTTCAAAGCTATTTCTGCCTGTAAGTCATGTTTTGGGGGGGCAAGCCAGAGGTGAGTTTCCTGGCTCAGTCTTCCAGGCTGCCACCCAATAGACTGTTACCAACATACAGACACTCCAATATGCACATAGGGGCGACTCTGTCCCATTTATAACAGAACCAGGTAACCACAATGGGAGTGCAAGCTGGCTTGACACCATGCCAATTAGGAGTAGGCAAGAGGCCAGCAAAGCCACAAGGGTCTCCTGCCTTTTCTAAAGCATATTTTCTTGATTCAGTACTTGTCCAGTTAGTGTAATGATTTAAGTATTCCAGAGTTTTGAGGAAGGTGGCTCTGGCAGTTTTTGCTAGTTGTTCAAATATCCTGTGGGGAACAGCACCCATGTATGTCTTACACCACTATCTTGATCAACCAGAAATCCCCTTGATTAACTTTTAATTTTTGTGTGCAGAGTAAAGTTCCTGAAATAAAGAGAGAGAAGGTCTGAAACAAGAATGAATTAAATCACAAGGGACAATTATGTTGTACAGTTTTCTTTCAGGTCTTATTTGTTGAAAAAAGAACTATTTACTGAGTGTAGTTATGAACATAGTGGCAACATATCTTACTTTGGATGTGATTCTAAGAACTGATCTAGGACCATGATTTTAATCCTACTATGTGTTCATATTCTGATACTTGTTCAGTAGGGCATAGGCTAAGGGGTCAAGTCAGGTCCAAACAAGTCATCTGAATTAGGAAGATAATTGGGGCAGAAGTCCTTTGCCTTCTTGGTTGTCTCATTTAGAAGTAGGCTTTTCCCTCATTGGTGCATATCCCACAAAGTTGTTTCAATAAGCTTATATATCATAGGCATATTTTCATGATTAGATTTATTTCACCAGCTTTTAAAATTACTTGAGCATAATATAGAAATAATTAAGGCAAGGCCCCAGGATGTGTATATCCATTGCGGGTGATGTGCCACACTGATGAAGGATGTTGGTGTGGGATGTTGTGGGAGGTGTGGGAGGTGGGGAACATGGGAATCCCTGTAATTTCTGAGTAATAATTAGGTAATCTAAGCACCTTTAAAAAAAAAAAAAATATATATATA
>JAQZBX010047706.1:0-20384 GCA_029593785.1 Cabassous unicinctus
GAGCAAATTTAACAGTACCGGTAAGGGATCCTCAATAGAATCCAAGTGAAGCTGGTGACAGGGCTAAATTAGAGCATTATAAAGAGTATATTGTTGTGGGGCTGAGAAAAGGGGTCCCAAAACCGATAAACTTAGAAAAGATTAATGAAGTAATACAAAAGCCAGAAGTCCCTCAGTTTTCCTTCAAAGGATTTATGCTACTTACCAGCAGTACACTAACACAGCTGCAAAGAATGCCAGAAGTCCAGAGAATGCCAGAAATTTAAATATGACCTTTATTACTCAGAGTTTTCCTGATATAAGGAGAAAGCTGCAAAAAATTGATAATGGACTAGGATTGCCTATCTCTAGGTTAGATGAAATCACCTTTAAAGTCTATAATATGGACCAAGTCAAAGAAGATCAGTACTTCTGCAAGCAGCGCTTGAGGATAGGCTCGATATCTTAAGAGGCAAACAGCACTCCTCAGGGCTCTAAAGAAACAACCAGAACAAGACAACAGCAGAAAGGTAAGACCCCTGGGCCCCCTTTCATGGGATGGGAGAAGTTCTTAAGAAATAAGGGACCAACCAATGTGCATATTGCAAGGAAAAAGGCCACTGGAAGAGGGATTGCTCTAGCCGCCCCCGGGGGAAAACCCTAAGGGAAGCTGGGTGACACAAATTCCTCAAGGAGAGGATGCTCCCCAACAGTGGCTTGGAATGAAGGGGTCCAGGGCTTCTGCTAGAAGAAACACCACATCTCTCAATCTCCCAAGAGCCTCAGGTGACAAAACATGTGGAAAAACAATGAATTGACTTTCTTGTTGATACAGGAGCCACTTACTCAGGATTAAATAAAAAACTTAATGGGATTTCTAACCAATCAGTTACCATAACACAGTATCCGCTAAAAGTGTAAAAAAGCCATTTTTGCAGCCGCTAGACTGCCTAATTGGGACCAGAAAATTAAAGCATAGTTTTCTATATGTACCAGGATGTCCAGTTCCCTTGCTGAGAAGAGATCTGTACAGTAAATTAAATGCCCAGATAACCTTTTCTACAGACTATTTGTGAACAGAAGTACCTCCAGGCCAAGCTTATGCATTGCAAGCTGTACTGCTGTTCGCTGGGGGAGATAAGCAGATCACCCCATCCCAGAAGAAATTTTGAAAGCTGTGAAACCACAGGCGTGGGCTTAATGGAAAACCCGGACATGCAAAAATGGTGAAAACCGTTTAAGTGAAACTCCGAAACCAAGGTACTACATGTTATATTAAACAATACCCACTTACATTAGAATCCAGAGAAGGAATTCCTCCATTAATAGAGACATTTTTGAAATTCTATATACATGACCCTGCCACTCTTCATGTAACATTCCAATATTACCAGGACGGAAGTCAGGCACCCTAAACAAAATACCGGTTTGTGCAAGATCTCCGAGCTATTAATCAAACTGTAGAAGACATCCACCGGGTAGTTCCAAATCCATATACTTTACTCACTACATTATCGGGAGATCTCTGTTGGTTCACAGTCTTAGATTTAAAAGATGCCTTTTTCTGCATACCCCTTGACATGAGATCTCAAGAACTTTTTGCATTTGAATGGGAAGACCCCATTACTAACATGAAACAACAAAATTGTTGGACTGTTTATTCTACAAGGATTTAAGAAAGCTCCAACAATATTTGGAGAAGCGTTAGCTAGAGATTTTAGGGACTTATACTTACAAGGAATTTTATTACAGTAATGTAGATGATATCTTAATTGCCAGTTGGACCAGAAAATCATCAGATAAAAACAACATCCAAACTCTGAATTTCCTGGCAGACCAAGGTTACAAAGTCTCAAAGAGCAAGGCTCAAATTTCAGAAACCTCAGTAAAGTATTTAGGCTTTGAACTATCCAAAGGACAGAGAAATCTATTGCCAGATCAGAGGGAAGCTTTAACCCAGGGTAGGAGAGCCACTTACAAAGAGGCAGTGTCAAGGATTCTTAGGAATTGCAGGATTCTGTAGAATCTGGATACCTAATATTAGACTCATAGCTAAACCCTTATATAAATCCCTGACAAGGTCTGAACAGGAACCTCTCTCTAGATTGGACTACAGAATGTAAACCTACCTTCTAAAAAACAAAAAGGGAATTTTTAACAGCTCCAGCCCTGAGGTTTCTGTACCCAAGAAAGCATTTTGACCTTTTCAAACTTGAAAGGCAAGGAATTGGATTAGGGGTACTTACTCAAAAATAAGGAAACACCAGATGTTCAGTAGCCTATTTTTCTAAACAACTGGACAACACTACTCAAGGATGGCAAGTATGCCTAAGGGCTGTAGCAGCCAAGTGTGGCATTCTCAAAGAAGCAGAAAAGATTCACTCTGGACAACTCACCACTGTGCTTATGCTTCGTTGTGTACTGCCATTGTTATAAGAGAAAGGTGGATATTGGCTCACTGCTGGATGATTAGGTCAATATCAAGTTATCCTCTTAGATAATCCAAACATCACCCTCAAAGCTTCTTCTAGTTTAAAACCAGATACCTTATACTCAAGTGAAAAAGCAGAACCTGTGCATGACTGTATACAAATAATGGACGAAGTTTGTTCTAGCTGTCAAGATTTAGTCGACCAACCTTTAGAACATCCAGACGTTGAGGTGTACACTGATGGAAGCAGCTTCATGGTTCAAAGACTTCGAAAAGCAGGCTACACAGTGGTAACTCTACAAACAGTACTGGAGAGAGGGGCCTTCTCACAAGGTACTTCCACACAATGGGCAGACCTTATTGCACTCACCAGAACTTTACATCTGGGAAAGGGACAGCAAAGAAACATACATACAGATTCTAACTAAGCTTTTAATATAATTCATGCTCATGGAGCCATCAAGAGGGAAAGAGGACTCTTAACATCTGATAAAAATGAAATAAAACATGCAGGTGTAGTCTTAGTCTTATTAGAAGCAGTAATGTTACCTAAAGAAGTGGCCATAATACACTGCTACAGTCATCAGAAAGGAGAAATAGACTCTACTAAAGGTAACTGAATAGCAGATTTAGAAGCAAAAGGAGCAGCCAAATTAAAGCCTCAATCCTCATCGTTAGTACTTTCTCTGATACTGGATTTAAGTCTAAGAAACTCTTCTCCTCAGTATTCAGCCCATTTCTCAGCATTCTACTGAGAGAAAGAGAGTGGGGCTTTGACCTAAAAGAAACAGATGTCAGTTCTCAATCGAACCTTCCATACAGAGGAACTGAGGAAGGATGGATTTATAATAAAGATGGAGTAATTCTTATTCCTGAACATGTAATGGAAAGTTTTTTTTCTTATTCACATCAAAGTACTCATTATGGAAGAGATGCCATGTACTGGTGGCTAAGGAATTATATTATAGGACTTAAAATGCAAAGAACCATTTAGAAAGTAACAGAAAATTGTTTAACGTTCTAAAAACAACCCAAAACCCAGGCCTCTGTCCCCAATAAAAGGACTTCAAGCAAGAGGCACAACACCAGGTGAAGACTGGAAAACAGACTTTATGTTATGCTAAAAGCATGTGGAAATTATAAATATCTTGGGTTTTTTGTAGGTACATTCACAGGATGGGTAGAAGCCTTTCCCTGCAGGACACAGCAAGCCTCAGAAGTAACTAAGGCACTCTTGAAGGAAATAATCTCACTGTTTGGACTCCGATTTTCAACACGAAGTGATAAATGGGGGTAGGGGGGTTCATATAAAAAATTTATATATAAATTTATAAATTTATATAAAAAATTTCACAAGAATTGTCAGGAGTGCTGAACATACATTGGAAATTACATGCATCTTCGAGACCACAATCTACTGGGAAAACAGAGAAGATGAATAATACCCTGAAGAAAATGGTAGCTAAGCTCTGTCAGGAGACTAATCTTTCATGGGACAAGGTACTCCTGGTGGCTTTGATGCAGGTAAAAGTAGCACTCAGAAGCAGGCTCCTTTTGAGCCCATCTGAAATGGTATACAGGAGACCATTTCTAAAACAAGGTGGTATGGGTCCCTGGACTAAATAAGCCCAAGAATTAGAAACTAAAAATTATATTTAGTCACTAGGGGCCACATCAGAAGCAATTCATCACTACACCTCAAGTTGGCTCACTTTCTTTACAGATGTTCCCTTACATCATTTTAAGCCTGGGGGTGGGGTTCTTTTAAGGAAATGGAGAATGGAGAATGGAGAAGTGTGCATCCAATAGACCAGTTAGAATTTAAGTGGGAAGGTCCCTAGGAGGTTTTACTAATCCCCACTCCTCTGTCAAGTGATGGGAATGAAACCATGGATACACCATAGTAGGATAAAAACAGCACCCTCTAACCCAGGGGTTCTAACCAGGGGTCCACGGAAAGGGGTCCATGGAGAGATTTCAGGGGTCCGTGAGCTTCAACTGAAAATTCAAAAGGACACATTATTCTTGTGGGGATGTGTTTGTGCGGGTGTGATATATTTATTAAATAATACACAGTATAGTGTGGACTTAATAAGATTTTTATTTTGATGTAGCGTGTCCTGAGTACAGTGGATAACTGGCCTGCAAAAAGGTTGGTAAAGATGGCGGAGACGGTTTTATGACTCCATGGAAAAACTCGAATTTCTAAATGTTTGCCGAAAATGACCATTTGAACAGATGTTGAACCATGTTAGGTTATCAGGTACTGAAATTATGGGAAAGTTATAAAATGTAATTTTGAGTAAACTTAAATTTAATTTAAAGACATGCTGATGTTGAGTGTCACAAAACTATCTGCTGCTACATTCTAAGAAGGAGTTTGTGGTTCTTACCTGACTGGCAAAGAGGTTCGTGGAACAAAAAAGTGTTAAGAACTGCTCTAACTGGTCCCTCTCTCTTAGACTCCTTCACAGAACGAATACTGACAACAAAGTGCTGGAGATCTTGAAGGAGAGGAAGCTGACGAACTTCAAGCAGACAGATATCATTGTGAACTGCTAGAGCATGTAAAATACTCTTTAGGAGAAGAGATAAGAAATGATAATCATTAGGGCATTTATTTTTGCTTGAGTACTGTTATGTACATCCAAAACTTTAACAGACGTATGTTGCCTAATGAGTGGAATACTTTCACTTGTTGCCAATAGATAGATGATTGTATAAAATTACTAGACTCTTCCCAACATGTATCTCTGGTCATATGTCCTGGTTTACTATCCTTGCTACAATATAGCCCAAGAACTTACATATTGGCAAAAACACTAATGTTTTTTTGCAAAGGGCACAGTCTTATGCAAATTCTATGAATCAATCAGATTGTTGGGTATGCAGAGAATTACTTATGTCTACTTTTTCTAGTTACCAATGTCTAGTCACCCCATCCAGGGAACTAACTGGAGAAAAGAAAATTAATCCAAGAGATGTGAAAACAGAAAAGGGCCTTAGATACCATAAACACAATTAATACAGATCCAAAGAAATGGCCAATTAATTTGGAAACCCCAGGACATCGGATTTCTTTTTCTTAAAGTATAACAGAGAGCCATTCAATATACAAACCATTTAGGCAATAAGGCCGACTATCTAACTATTAAAGAAAAAGAAGGGCATTTACAACTTTGGGATGGCATGGTATGGCTAACACCTAGGTATGGTAGATTGAGCCAGACAGCCCCTCTTTTTTGGGAACAACGATTGGGTGGCTCCAAATGGAACTCGATGGTTATGCGGCACCAACTTATGGCCAATCAGCATTTAACTGGTATGATCACCTAGCGGCTATATTTCTGCCATCATTAGACACAGAGAATGTCATACTTAGGATAGAAGCCTTGAACAATTTTACACAACTTGCTTTAAATGACAGCCTCAACAGCATATGTCTCTTAAATACTGAAATGACTCCAATGCATAAAATAAAGCAGTACTACAAAACCAAATGGTTTAGATATCTTGACAGCTTTATAAGGAGGGGCAGGTGCTATAGTAAAATCTGAATGTTGTACCTATATACCTGATGAATCTGATAATGTAACTAAAATATTAGAACATATGAAAAGTCAAGTTAATGCAATAGAGGCTGCCCCCCACCCCCTTCAGTGTATTTGATTTATTTAGCCGGCTTCCTACAGGGAGAGGATCATGGTTTCATTTGCTATTACAAGCAGGATTAATAATTATAATTACAATAATTATCCTTAAAACTTATCTCTATCTCTTGTCCTAGCCTCGCTGTAATAGAATTACTGAGAAAACATTAATACTCCTGCAAAACTGAAGTTAAGGAATATGTACAACTACAATCTAAGGAGTTCCATTCCCTTAATCCCTAGGGTCAATGCCTCTTTTCAGCAAGAAGAAGTCAGAGCAGTCGTCGTCTAGATTATGCCCAAGACTGGGGAAGGAACAAACAGAGAGGGAGAAATTGTAACCGAGGGTTACAAATCATACCGAATCATTATATAAGTGCCTTTTCACTTCCAGTAGATTATAAAATAGTCAAAGATTGTTAATATATGAAGTTACTAAAACTGGCTAGACCGACCTCACCCTTTGCATATGGTCATTTCCAACTAAGGCCTGCTATTATGATGATTTTTCCAGAGGGATCTTACCCTTGTATATGGGCATTTCTATTGAAATGGTAACCACTCCACCCTCCTGGTTGAAATCCATAAAAAAAACCTTGTTAGTGACCTTGTTTTGTATTCCCCTGTCCCTACATGCCTTGATCTCTGATGATTGTCTTGTGATTGTAATAACCTTATTACTCAGCCCCATCTTGTACCCACCCTCCATCCTGTTCAGCCCCTTAATGTTTATTAATGAAGGAACCTGAATTGTCTGTCTTTTGCTGCTACAAAACTATCTGAATTACTGAAGTTCAAGGAGGCAGATTTTGGGCCCTCAGGCCACTGACTTCCTTTGCTATGCACAAGGAAACTCTTTCCCTCTTTGAAACCCTGGTGTCTCAGGAATTGGTTAATACAGTACTTTGGGAAGAGGAACCTGTGTTTTGCTGGGTATCAGAAGGATCACTGTTAAGAGGTTGCAGGCATAAATGAAATTTATTAGTAAATTATCAAAGTACAGGAAAATAACACTGCCACTATATTCTCAGGTCAGATATGGAGATAAACAACTATCTGCTCTAGCAAAGGTAATTTTATCCTACAGCTAATTGCTTTGAGATTCATATCAACCAAAAGAGAAAATACTTGCCACTTATTATCTGAAACATTAGATTCCTTGTATTTCTATACACGTTTTAATTAAAACTTAAAAATAAAGAGTCTTTTTTGAAGGCTGTCATATTTAGCTCACTTCTCATATCAATCGTGAGAAAATACCAGAAGTGTCTTAGCTGGCTACTTTACCTTATTTTACTGATAAGAAAAAGGAACCTCAAAGAAAAGGAGCCAGTCCATGATGACACAGCAAGGTAGGAATAGAGGTGGAAGCAGAAACTAAGTCTCCTGATTCCTATCCTGTTTTCTTTCCACCATATCACGGGTCATCAAACTCTGGCCTGTGGGTCAGTTCCATTCAGTTGCCTGTTTCTGTAGGGCTCAAAAGCCAAGATTTTTAACATTTTTAATGGTTAAAAAGAATCAAAAGATAACTATTTTGTGACAAATAAAATTTATATGAAATTCGAACTTTAGTGTCCATGTAAAGAATTTTATTGAAACACAGCCATGCTCATTCATTTACATATTCTCTGTGGCTGTTCTGATACTACAATGAGAAATAAGGCCTGCAAAGCTTGAACTATTTACTCTCTGGCCCTTTACAAAAAAGGTTTGCTGACCCTGGCACCCTAGGGCACTGCCTCTAATTTTTATCATATGAACAAAGAAAGAAAAGCTACTTGCTTTTCAAATTGAATGTTAAGGTACAATGAAGAGGAGATTGTATTATATGCTATTTCTGATCTTATCTATAATTAATATATTAAAATCTTTTATTGATATTACATATGGATGACAATAGTCACAAAGAATCAATATAATCAGTAAAAATCTTCACACTGGGTTTCAACTTAATGCAAGAAATATGATCATTTTTACAAGCTGCCATTACTAAAACACAAAGATTGCCTTTGAAAGCACTGTTTTATTTCTTAAATGAAGAAAAATTTTACTCAGAGAACGCTTTTTACTAGGTGATAGGAAGTAAGAAAGAGGGAAAAGGCCTGAGTAACCTGTGTGCTCTGATCACCAGCCTGCCTACAGATGGACATGTTTGTTTCTACTCAACACATTTCTATAAGCTCACAAAGAAAGTAAACAGAAAATATGTATTTTCTACTCTACAGTTTAAATACTTAGTGAAAATAATGAGCTACCAACAAAGTTCACTTTTTATTAAGTGCTATGTTACTTAGAAAGATTTAAAAAATTTAAAAAACAGAAAGAAAACAATAAAGAATTGCCCCAATTCCCTATATAAATTATACTGCAAATCAGGCACACAAGAATCCTTAAGAAAGCATGTTAAGTCTTAAAATCCCATGAACCTTTTGTCTGCACATTCTGATGGAAATATAAAGTTTCTCAGTAATATTTCTGCATTAATTACATACCCTAAATCTATTCAACACATCATCATAATATGTGGGAAAGGTTAGGAAGGAAACATTTCTGGTATTTTCAGGCAGATAGTAAAAAAATATTAAATAATAATAACAAAATGCCATCTTTCAATTATTCAGCTGTTTATTGCCACTGGGAATGCCACCTAGCATGACGTTTTCTAAAAACTTTACATTTTAAAAATGTGAACTCTCCAAATAAAACCAATTCAATTATATGAATACAGAATGAAAGGTGGGTTTAATCTTAAAAAAAAATAAAATCCTTTACTGACTATAAAATACATGATTATTTTAGAAAATTGAGAAAATATTGCCAGTAACCTCACTACCCAAAGATAACCACTGTTACAGTTTGGTGTGGCAATATCTAAATGTGTGTGCATAATTTATTAAACTAAATTTGGATTGTTTAGTATATATAGTTTTGTATCTTACTTTTCCACTCAACATTATATCCTGAGAGTTTCCTGATATAATTAGTCTTCAAAAGCATGATTTTTAATGGCCAAATAACTTTTCTATCATAAGGATGCACTATAATTATTTTAACTACTTCCTCTATTTTGGAACAGTTAACTCATTTCCTTTTCTCTCTTTATCCCCATTTTTCTTTTTCTTCTCTAATTTCTAATGCTGAAATGAACAGTCATATATAAACCCGTGTCCAAATCTCTGATTCCTTCCTTAGGAAAAATTCCTAAAAGAACAAATAATGGGTTGAGTCAGTAATTTTTAAGATATAATTTTGAAAATTATGAAAATGGCTTTAGTAAAGGATGTAACAATTATTTTCATTCAGAGTAGAAGAAAGGTGCAAACCTAATTACACCCTAGCCAGTCAACATTTATTATAAAGAAATGTTCATAAAAAAATAAAATCTGTATTAGTCAAAAATGTCATCTCACTGATTTTAATTTTATTATCTTTGATTGTAAGTGAGGTAGAACACATATCATATGTTTAGAAATAATTTATATATGCTCTTGTAAATTGCATGCATATGTTAGTTATTTTTCATATCCATTTGTCTGCATTCTTGTTATATTCAGAATATTAAATTTATGTAATTTTTGCTAAATTATTTACTAGCTTGGCTCTTTAATTTGGTTAAGGTATTTCTGATATACAGAAGGTTTTAATTTTTATCCTTAAAATATCAAATTTTTCCCTTTTTAAAATTTCTTTTTATATTTAGTAAAAGACTTATTCTCTTTCAAACTTTATATGGATTCAATTTAAAATTTAACTGTATTTTCTATATTTTACTTTGATGTTACAAGGTGTATTAGCCAAAGGAGTGCTGTTGCAAAATACCAGAAATCTGTTGGCTTTCATAAAGGGTATTTATATTTGGGGCAGAAGCTTACAGTTACCAGGCCATAAAGCATAAGTTACTTCCCTCACCAAAGTCTATTGCCACATGTTGAAATAAGATGGCTGCTGACATCTGCCAATGCTTCCTGGGTTCCTCTTTTCCCGGGGCTCATTTCTCTATTTGCTCCACAAGGTCAGCTGTAGACTAAGAGGCTCTCTAGGCTTTGCCTCTCTCCACAAGGCCAGCTGTAGACTACCAGGCGACTGGCTTTGTCTCTTTCCCCGGGGCTTCTGTCATGTCTAAGGAGCCGTCTCTATTCCTCTGTGTTCTTCTGTGTGTTCACTTCCTGGGCTCCAGCTCAAAACTCCAGCATCAAAAACTCCAACTAACTCCTCTGCTCTGCTGTGTAGTTTGATCTGTGAGTCCCTACCCCCTTGGTGGTCCTACTGACATGGCCCAATCAAAGCCCTAATCATAATTTAATCATGCCTAGGTACAGACCAGTTTACAAACATAATCCAATATCTATTTTTGGAATTCATAAACAATGCCAAACTGCTACATAAGGTAAACACATAAATTCATTCTTTCCAAATCACCAAAAAATTGTCCACGTACCATTTAATGTATAATCCTTCCAATCCACACTTAATCACATATACAAAAGTTCAGAAGTGATATCTCTGCTACACAAGCTTCCTTTTCCAGCTTCCTTTAGGCCACCATATTTAAAAAATGATAGGTACAAGAATAGAACAGGTTCTCTTAGAAATTTAATTTATTGGAGTTGGTAAGAAGGAATAAACAATAAAGGGGTAAATGCTATCTTTAAGTAGATAAAACAAGATGTTGAGGTATAAGTCCACAGAAAATTGTGGTGGTTTAAGGAGGAACCAAGAATGAATTTCCTGACCATTAAGAAGGTAAAAAAAACACATGGCAAAAAATGTATCAAAAGATCGTGGTGATTCCTGATTTTGTGATAATAAGGGTAGGCTAAACATTCCCTACATTAGAAACCATGCATGTGTCCCCAGACCCAGTTTTTCTCCCTAGGTCTGGTTTTTGGAATGCTGGTGATAAACCAAGCCTGATTTATTATATGACCATCCTGTATGGGAAAAGACTGTAACTCTAGGTATCTTTGGTCAACCTTAAGAGATATAGCAGGAGGCGGATGTGACTCAAATGGCTGGGCATCCGTCTCCCAGATGGAGGGACCTGGGTTTGATTCCCAGGACCTCCCAGTAAAAAGAAAAAAAAGAAAAATATAGAAGGCTCGCAGGCCACCAGGTTCTGTGCATGGGTGTGCCGCCAAGCCCCGTGAATGGGTGAGCCCCCCAGGCCCTGTGCGCGGGTGTGCTGTCAGGCCCTTCCGAGCCACGCAACAAGATGATGACGTAACAGGAGAGTGACACAAGGGAGAGGCAAGATGAGATGTGCCAAATAACCAGGAACTAAGGTGGCGCAGGCGGTAGGATGCCTCTCTTCCACATCGGAGGTTCCGAGGTGAAAACAGGAGAAGGATGAGAAGACAGGGCAGGAAACAGACACAGAGAATTGTCCAGCGAATGGACACAAGAACACAAAAATGGGGTGGGGTGGATAAAAGTAAATAAATAAATGAATCTTAAAAAAAAGAATAACACACTCTCACCCCACAGGGGGAAAAAAAGAAAAGATTGTGGTGATGATATCGATGGAGATCTTTAAGAGGATATTTTAAGGGATGAACTTGGATGACTAAAACACTCCTCTGAAGGCAGGGATATAGAAGATTAGGTATTTCCTAGTCAGATAGTAAACAAATATTAAATAATAATATTAATAACAAATCTCTTTAAACAAATCCCTCAGGGGTTTCAATTTTTAATTGTGTGAAAGGCTATCACAAGGCAAAGGGAGAGCAGTATTCTCCATACACAAGAAAATAAAACAATGCTTAACCACCTTAAATTACAGAAACAGAAAAGTCTGGTTAAAAGGTTTGTTATCTATCAAAACCAAACTTGTTTCCTTCCTCAATCTGAATTGCCCTGTGATTCTAGACATTTTTATGATTTTCTGCTGAACCTCAAATGCAATACACCATAAATTGATGCTGTACCTCCCTAAACAAATCAGTTCTATTACATTCCTTTTCAAATATATTGGCATAGAGTTGTTCATAATATTCCCTCATTATCCTCTTTAAGTCTATAGAATTTGCAGTGATGTCCTCCTTATCATTCCTGATATGGTTTTTGTTTTTCTTGATCCGTCTGGTTAAAAGTTCATCAATTTAATTGATCTTTTCAAAGAACCAGCATCTGGTTTCATCTGTTTTCTCTAGTTTTCAGTTTTCCATTTCATTTATTTCTGTTCTTTATCATTTCCTTCTTCTGCTTGCTTTAGACTTAACTAGTTTTTAAAATTCCCTCACAGCACTACTTTAGCTGCTACCCACAAATTTTGATAAGCTGTATTTTCATTTTCATTTAGTTGAAAATATTTTCTAATTTCCTTTGTGCATTTCCTAATTTCCTCTCAGACCACGGATTATTTAGAAGGGTGTTTAATTCCCAAATATTTGGCAATTTTCCAAATATCTTTGTTATTGATTTCAAGTTTAATTCCACTAAAGTCAGAGAACATACTTTTTACATGATTTCAATCCTGTCAAATGCATTGAGACTCGTTCTATAGTCCAGAACCATTTATGTATTTAAAGCAATTATGGTATGGATAGATTTTAAATCTACTATCTTGCTAGCTGTTTATTTGTCTCACTTATTCCTTGTCCTTTTTTCTCTTTTCCTGCCTTCTTTTGGATTGAGTACTTTTTACGATTTCATTCTATGTCCATTACTCACTTAGTTATATCTCTTTTCCTATTTTTTAGTGGTTTCCCTAGGGTTTATGATACGCATCTTCAACTTATCTCAGTCTACTTGAAATAAAGTCATTGCCATTCAATCCATATGGCTGCTTTTGTGCTACAGTGGCAGAGCTAAGAAGTTGTGAGAGAGACCATTTGGCTTACAAAACTTAAAGTACTTACTATCTGGTCTTTAAGAGAAAACGGTTGCTGGCCCCTGCTTTAGCAGTCAATTATCTCTTAAAGCGGTTAAAAAGAAAATATATATATATGTACCTTAAAAACAAACAAACAAACACACTTCTGACCTGCTTTGTTTTTTTGTGAAGATTCATGTTTCTGTCAGTTTTCAGACTCCTTCTGCCAGAAGACCTTCCTTTAACATTTCCTGAAGCAAAGGTCTGCTGGCAATTAATTCTCTCAGCTTTTGTTCTGAAAAGGTCTTTATTTCACTTTTGTTTTTGGAAGATATTTTTGCTGGGTATACAAATTGGGTTGACCTTTTTTTCTTTTAGGACTTTAAAAATGTAAAAGTGTTGTTTCATAGTCTTCTGGCTTACATCATTTCTGACAAGAATTCTGCTGCAATTATAAACTTTGTTCCTATTATGCAATGTGTCTATTTTTCCTCCCAGCTGCCTTAAAGATTTTACCATCTTTGATTTTCAGTAGTTTGACTATGATGTGTGTATGTGTTCTTTCTATGATTATTGATATTATTATTTTGGTAATTTGCCTACTTGGGGTTGTCTGACCTTCTTGGACCTGTGGTTTGATCTTGTTCATTATTTTAAAAAAATTCTTGGGAATTCTCTTTCCAAATATTCATTTTGCCCTGTTCTCATTCTCTTCTCTTTGTGGGACTCCAAATTGTTAGACCAGCTGATATTCCATCTTGGAAGCTCTGTTTGTTTCTTTCCACTTCTCTTCTTTTGTTTCAGTTTAAATAATTTATATTTATCTATTTTCAATTTAGTTCTCTTGAATCTACTAACAAGTCTGAAGGAATTCTTTATTTCTGTTTTTTGTTGTTGTTGTTTTTTTTTAATAGCTTCCTTTTTTTGACTGAAGTTTCACTCTTGGGACACATGCAAGTACCTCTGATCTCTTTATGGTTTCCATTTCTCTACCAAAATTCTTCATCTGTTCATGCATGTTATACACATTTTCTACTAAATCTTTTAAAATACCAATCGCAATTAAAGTCCCTATCTGTATTATAAAAACACCCAGATCACTTCTAAGTCTGGTTCTGTTTATTGCTTTATCTCTTGCTAATGGGTTGGTTTTTTATTCCCTCTTGTTTTGTTTGTGTCTAATAATTTTTGTTTGAATATTGAACATAGTGTGCAAAACAGTTTAGACTGAGACAAATATTATTTATACCTGGAAATGGGCAAGCCTATTCTTCTGTAAAGCCATTAAAGTAGAGGAGTGTGATGGTTTAAAGCTGTATGTATACCAGAAAAAGCATGTTTTTAAATCTAATCCATTCCTGTGGGTATGAAACCACTGTAAGTAGGACCTTTTGTTGAGGCTACTTCAAGTAAGGTGTGATCCACCTCAATCAGGATGGATCTTAATCCTATTATTCTGGAGTCCTTTAGAAGAAAATGAAATTCAGACAGAGAGAGAGAGAGCCACAGAAGAAAGAAACTTAAGTCAACAAAACCTGGAAGAGAAGGGAGGAAGCAGCAGACACCTCCATGTGCCTTGTCATATGACAGAGGAGCCGAAGATTGCCGGCAGCTGGTCTTTGGGAAGAAAGCATCACCTTGATGATGCCTTGGATTTAGACATTTTCTGGTCTCCAAACTGTGAGTGAATAAATTCCCATTTTTAATATGACCCATTTCATGGTATTTTCTTTGAGCATCCTAGGAAACTAAAACAACCTTCGTTGCAATTGGTATTGGATCCTGAGGCCCAAAATGGTTTTCTGGACCTCTTTCAGAGGTAAAGAGTTTTTTTTCCTACCCTTCCCCCAGCAGTAATGGGTGTTTGCATCTGTCCTGGAGGCCAGTGGGTTTCTCTCCCTAGAGGCTGAGAAGTTTTGTTTTTAATCCTCCTCTGGAAACTCTTGAGGTAGATTTTCTCCTCCTTCCACACTGGTTTGAAGCTTAAGTGACAGAAGGGACTGAGAAATCAGGAGGGGCTTTGTACCTTTTTCCCAGTAGCTGCAGATCACCTCCTTCCCCTCTATACCACCAAAGAGTGCTTTCTCCATTCTCCTGCCTTGCCTCCAATCTTAATTATGAGCACTTTGTGGAGGCCAATGGAAAAGTATCTGTAAGCAAGTGTGAACTCCCCTTGAATATGGGACCCCCAGCTATTCTAAACTAATAAGCAAGTCTATACTTGGCCTTTAACAAGCAGTTAAAATTTTAGCTGGCTTCTCATCTACTTTTGTAGCAGCCATCTCTTCTCACACTCTGCCAAAGGGGAAACAATCCATATGTCTCATCTCCTTGGGGGAGGGTGGGCTTGTCCTCCTCTGATTGATTTGCAAGTTCAACTCTCTTATAGGCTCAAGAGAAGTTAAGCTTTTGTAGATAAATTAGCTTTTCCTTGTGAGGGTGGGACATTCTTTTTCAAGCTCTTTACATCCTGAGTAGAAGTCCCCTAGTACTTTGATTCACTTTCCTTTTCTGTTTTTGTAAAGGCATCATCATTATTTCAGTCACCCAGATGGAACCTTGGAAGTATCTCTGACTTCTCCATTATGTTTCATATTCAATCAGTTAATAAAGTCTGCTTCAGACAAATCCCTAATATTTCTTTAATAGAATCCTTTCATTCCATTGTTCTAGCACAAATACTTATATCACAATGGTCTGCCATAAGAGTATTCATTCAAACAACCTCCACTCTGCCTTCTTTTTATTAAACTTGACTCTACCCTTGGGTTGCCTTATTTCAGCATTGCTTTAACTGCTTATAATCATGGCCATTCTAAATCTGGTTCTATTCTGCCTTTATAGGCCAACCTCTTACTACACTGTAAACTCCTGGAGGCAGAGGTTAGGTCTTATAAATTGTCGTATTCCCTCTTTTAGCTTTCTCACAGGAATATTTACCTTGCAAATTTAAAAAACAAAGCAAAATAGAAAGCAAAATTACTTATATGACACTTACTTCCCTCCTTATAATCCATCTATCCTTAAGGCATCCTTGACAAAGTCATTAAAAAATGTACTAGTCTATGAAACATCCCGAAAAAAGCACACATACTCTGACCATGATCATTATATAAATTTTCAGAAGAAAGCCCAATTAGGATTGGTTTAGGGACCCCTCCTAATATAACCAGCCATTTCTACTGTTACAGTTGGAGTTACATAGTAATTCCAAACACAAATATACTGAAATGCCCTTATTTAGTTCCATGCAACTATATCCTAAGATAGCCATAAGTTTACTACGTAAAGTCACGCCCACTAGTAATAAGAAATAAACCTATTTAACTCACTGCTTTTGTTAGTGCCTTACCTGGTAATCATACTCAGGCATTCTGCCAATAGGGAAAAATGACATGCTTCTAAATAATTTCCAGTGAATAGGGAAAGGCATAATCACAAACATATGAAGAAAAAAGTACTTCTAATATTTTATGCCTCTTTGTAACAGTACTCTCAAGTACATTTTCAGAACACATAAAATCCTATACATTTTTTTTTTTTTTTTGGGAAAAGCAGGAGGAGGTACCGTCTTTACCGATTACCTTCCCTGGCCAAGATGCATGGCTGTCAGGGAAATTCTTCCTAGAGCCACACTGGTACCTGACCATATTTGACATGGATACCAAATCACATATCTAAAATGGCATCTTTTTCAAGCATTCCCAAGAAAAAGCACAGAGTGAAAAATGCTTTACTTCCTAAAACAAACAAATAAACATAGCACTGTGGATCTCAACTTCTAGTAATTTAGTACAAGAATAACAAATAAATTCAACAAAGCACTGTTGAATAGTAAAAAACAGTAATAATAAATAGTAATATAGTAAATATTAATAGTAAAAAAAGTAGACTATTTTAAATGTTAACTAACAGGGAATCAGTTACATAAACCAAAACACATATATAATATTCAAAAATGGAAAAATGTTGATGCAGATCTATATTTATTGACATGGAAAGATGTCTACCACATGCTATCGCAGGGAAAAAAGTAGGTTATAAAACCATATATATATCTTTGTGTGTTCATATGCAGTATCCCTAGATAGTAGGATTTGGGATATGGGCCAGTTATCAATTTATTACATCTCAACTCCAAATTCACCCTTCACTGCCTACTCTGCAAAAACGGTGACAGACCCTTTAAATATTTTTACTTTGTCAGCTCAAACACACATTGTTAGACTTTATCATTCGAGAGGGCTGGAGATACACTGTAGGAGGATGGGGTTTTCTTTCTTTATTCTGTATGGTCCCTCGGCAGGCTCTGGTGAGCAAAAGCTCCCACCAACACCTCATCCTCCTTGGTTGGTTTTGTAGCAGAATGCCTCTGGTGAGACACTTCCCTATAAAAGGCTTTTCTCAGCATCGTACAGTGTTAATTTTGAGTGAGTTTCATTAGCATAGCAACACAGAAATTTCCCTGCCATCCAGTAAGCCACAGATGTACCCTCTCCAAAAAATCTGGATTTCAGCCAGAGTGGGGGAAGGGCTCTTCCTTAAGTGCTTTATCTCATACCAGGGAGGGTGGCTGCTTCTTATAGCTGCTACTCCTATCTTCTTTAGACTTCCGTTTACTTCTTACTCTCCCATTATAGTTAATTCACCCAACAAGTACCTTTATCAAATCAACATATTAAATTCTCCCTGTTCAAATTACTGTATGGTTTCTCCTGATTGGACCCTGACTGACAGAGTAGATTATTATTCCTTATACTTTTCAATGTTTGCTAAATTTTTTAATAAGGATTTTTTGGTAATAATCAGGAAAAGCAATTACCTTTATTTTGGAAAAACTGAAGAAAAATCAATGCAAAATAAGAATTACATTAAGAAAATAGTCTTAATAGGCAGGACTATCTTTCTGAGATTAAAAAGACTGGAATCTGAAAAACATTCATTTATGTAAGACTCTAAAATTGTTCACTTAATACCTATCTCTCTTCAATATTTTTCAAAATTATGTTTCTTGGAATTTTAAGCTATAGAAATGAGTTAGACTGCTATTCAGTGTTCTCTTAGTTATGCCATACAAGGGCCTTTACAAACAGGTTATTAAATCATGAGGTCACCTGGAGTGACAGGTGAGGAGTTCCTCAGTCAGTCTACCATCTTACTGTTTCAGCCCCTCTTACCATGTTCAAGGATTATCAGCTGGGCTCCAGCTTGTGCATTTCCAACATCATTCTCAGCAATGCACTGATAGAATCCTTCATCTGACTTTACCAGACCCAAAACTTGAAGGTTATGTTCCTTCTGGGGAAGAAAAACATAAATACAATTTTATGATTCAGTTAATGAATTATTAGCTCAAAACTAAGGATATGCTCTTTCTGGGAAGGAAAAACAAGCCAACTTTTATGATTCAATTACTGAATATTACCTACAAATGTACCTTTTACATTTACTCAATTTTTTCTCAAAGTATTGGTAAGGTATTGACTTAATTGATTAGAACAGTACACGCTATCCTTAACAATTAAAAATCTACCCTCTACTAAAAAGTCATACCCATACTGTTTGCAAATTTATATATTTGCTGGGAAAAGCATCTGGCACACAATGCCATGTGACCATAGTGAAAATGTGAATTTGTGAATTTTAGGTATTTTCTTGAGTTTATCTATACTATTAATAGTTCTAACAAATGTGAGATAAGTTAAAGAAGCTGTATACATACAAGTTTTTCTTAAACAATGAAGTAATATATGAAAAAATATTGTTATTGATATAATACTAAATGGTTTTGAAACAGAAAAATTAATGTGAAAATACTGATAAGAGAAAAATATTCCAATTTAACCACAACAGGTTGCTTTTCAGTTAATACTAAAATTTGTGATTTACTTTTTAATATACGAGACTATGCATTTCAAAAATAAGTAATACATTCTACTAAGAATGAACTACTTATACGACAAACTTTTAATGAGACATTAAATCTTTAATGTCACGTATGCATCTTAAGCTATGCCATTAATCCTTATTACTAAAACCTGGATAATTCCATTACTAGGGTGTTAGATGATGATGATTAATAATGGTAGCTAATATTTATTAAGTAGTTACTACATCATACTTATTTTGAAAGGAATGGCATCAGTATATGATTTTTGGTTAAATTTTTATATTATATATATTTTTCTAAGCTTTTATTATCTCAGTTGCATTATTAGCCTAATATGTTTTCCAAAATGATCAACTTTCCATTCATACTTCAAAGGACAGATTTCTGCTCCTTGACTAGAGAGCTGAAAGCCACAATTAATTGCATGTATACATGAGATAATTATTATCCAGAAAACAGTGGCAGCTGTGTTAGACTAGGAGTACTAGACTATTGGTATGGAAATCCAGACTTTAGGCTTACTTAAGTTCAACCACTGATTTGCTATGTGATCTTACATAAGCTACTGAAATATTTCTGGGCTCAGTGTTTCTCATCGACCAATGAAGAGATTATTTCTATGTTTATTTGCAGTACATAAACTAGTGTTAATTTATGTACTAGTTAATTGAGCTCTTGGTGATACCATTTAAAGATATTAAAAAGTTTCAGAGCCAAAATTTTCTTTGAAAAATACTTACTACAATCTTAAAGTAATCACTTGGGATAACCATATCCCCATTCTTGACCCACTTGACAGTTGGAGTTGGTTTCCCAGTCACTTCACATTCAAATACAATATCCATAGATTCATGAGCATATATATTAGCAGGTTGCTTCAAGAATTCAGGTTGGGCTTTAAAATAAAAAAGAAATTAAAATATTAAAGAAAATAAAAATAGGTACCTTATTCATATTTCAACCAATTTTTAAAAATCACAGAATTCACAGGATTTTCACTTACTATTTGAGCTCTTCACATCTATTTTTGCAATGGCATATACCAAATATATAAAAAGTAGATATTAAGCACACAGTATCTTTAAATATCAATTATAAAGATAATTTCTAAGTTTCTCTAGCTTCTTCTTGAGAAATAAGCTGACCATGTTGAATAAACTGAAAACGTGAATATGCCAAGCTTTCTAAAAATGAATATTAAAGAATATTTTCCTAAGATAAGTATCATTTTGGAAGAGCCATAACAAATTTAAAAAGATGTGAGGGAATGGGAAACAGATGTGGCTCAAGTGACTGGGCTCCCATCTACCATACAGGAGGTCCAGGGTTCAATTCCCAGTGCCTCCTGGTGAAAGGCAAAGCTGGCCTGAGCAGTGAGCTGGCCCACTCAGAGTGCTGGCCTGCGCAGGAGTGCTGGTGCAGCAAGATGATGCAACAAAAAGAAACAGAGGAAAGACAATAAGAGACACAGCAGACCAGGGAGCTGAGGTGGCACAAGAGACTGAGCACCTCTCTTCTACTCCAGTAAGTCCCAGTATCGGTTACCACTGCTCAAGCAGACACAGAAGAACATAGAGAGCAGACAGCAAGCGCAAAAACAACAAGGGGTGGGGGGTG
>JAQZBX010047707.1:0-20396 GCA_029593785.1 Cabassous unicinctus
TACACGGTAGCCCTAAACTCTATAAATTGTACTGCACTTCCCTAATAAAGTAGACCTGCGCCACCAGCCTCGTCTCCGCAGCTTCTTTACTGCGTCGCCCTCCACACCGGATTCCCCCACACGCCAGCCGGGCCACCAGCACCGGGTCTCCTCTTCCACCGTCGCACCCCCCGAGGAAGAGGGAAATCGCAACCTCAGGTACCAGAGATTGCACCCAGGACCTCAAACATGGTAAGCAGGCGCTCAACCAGAGCTATTCCCGCTCCCAGAATCTGAGATTTTTAAAGTTCTGACTTTAAAACTATTTCAAAAGGAGGAAAAAAACTCCATAATTCTAGAAGGTAGCCTGTAGTTTACAGAATTAAGAAAGATAAATAAGATAAACAGTTTATTCCTTTGCCCTGTTTCTATAATTAATCCAAATAAAATGTAAATGATTAGGTTCATGCTAAATTGCTCTTCATATCAGTAAACATTTATGAAGAACCCAAGATAAATAAATATGATCCCTACTCTCTAGGAACTCAATTTAGAGGGGGAGACATACACAAAAGATCTTTTCAATACACTGGGGTACATACTATGAGTACTAAATAGAATTTTATGATTAAAACACATATTATATGAAATAAGAGGAAAAATGTTTTTCTGTAGTTTTCTGGAGGGGCATGTTTATTTATTTATTAAATTTTTAGGTACCAGCACCAGGGACTGAACCCAGGAACTTGTATGTGGTATGCTGGCGCTCAACCACTTGACCTATACCGGTTCCCTGGAGAGGCATGTTTATTGTCTTAATCTTTACTATAATCAGAAAAATTAAAAATGTCAAATATCACAAGGTGTATAAAATAAAGTAATCTACTGCCTGCCCCATGCCACCCCACTCTACCCCACTAACAATATCATCTCTTTTAACTATTTCATATGATTTTACCCTGTGGTGTTTTACACCTACATTATTCCTCTACCTTCAAAATTTATCCTACATCTGATCCCTTCCACCACTTCTACCATAATTCCAAGCCACTTTTATCTCGCTTGGTCTCTAGTCTGCTAATCAGTCTCCCTACCTCCACTCTTAAAGCCCTTCAGTTCATTCTCCATAAAACTAGAATATTCTTTAAAAATGAATATCATTCCATTGTCTAAAATCCTCTATCGGCTTTAACGAACATAGAATACATTCAAAACTCCTTTCTTCATCACACAAAGCCCTCTGTAATTTGGCTTTTGCCTATTATCGCTGACCTCATTTCCTCCACCCTCCCTTCTCAGTCACCACGTCCAGCCACACTGGCTTTCCTGCTTGTTCCTGGAACTGTGAAATTCATGCAAACCTCAGGGCCTTTACATTTGCCATTTCCTACACTTGGAACATTCCTCTCCCAGATCTTCTCATGGCTGGTTCCTTCTCATCATTCAGGTCACTGCTCACATGGTCACCTCCTCAGAAAAGGCTTCCTTCACCCCCTACTTAATATTTACCCTCTCTTCCATGCTACCAATAAGTTACACTCACTGCTCCATGTCTAGCCAAGGATCTTAATAAATCAGGACTACTTTTTTTTTTAATGGAAAATTTATTGTGAAAAATTTCGAACACAAAAGAAGAGGGAATAGTTTAACAAACCAGCATATACTACATCAGTTTCAACAATTACAAACTCATAGTCAATCTTGTTTCAACTATAACCCTAACCATTTCATCTCCTACTGTATTATTTTAAGCAAACCCCAGATACATCATTTCATATATATTCAGGTTATATATCTCAAAAATAGACTCTTTTATATATGGTGAACCTTTAAAAATGACAAAATTTGGGGCCTGTCTCTGCCTGGGAACTAGTGTTTCAGAATCTCTAGGATGAGACCTGAGAATATGCATTTTCTCATATGCTTATGCTGAGTCAAAAACTATTCAGATGTTTTTGATTCAGCTAGACTGTTATACATCTGATGACTGACATCTGGGAATGATCCTAGAAAGTCAGAATTGTCAGTTACATAGGAATTATATCAGGCAAAGGCACCAATGAAGATACCATTTAAAAAACAAACTTTCTGAGTTAGTAAAAGAAGACCAAAAGACTGTTCAAATTTAAGAAGAAAAAAGAAGTAGGATGATATAACAAAGCAAAGAGTCCTTACTTGGATACAGAGGGTAGCTGATTACATTCTTCTTCCACAGCAATGTTGCTCTCTTCAAAACTGGGAATATCAACTGCTTTTAGTGAAGATGCACTACCCGGAGGACTTGTGGCTTCATTATTAATATCAACAGAAAAATTCATGTCCTCACTGGAAATCTTGGTATCATCTTGCTTCAGCTGAGAGTCAGGTTCTTGAGCATCACCTGCTGCATTCCAAAATAAGCTAGCACCTGGTGGTTAAAGGATTTAGTAGACATTGAAACAAGTACTCAACTATTAAAAACAATTACTTGACAAACCTTTGTTAAGACTAGCTATATTATTTTACTGCAATTACCTAGAACTGTTTGCAGATTATACTTCCTCAGAAGTGCCACTAAGAGGAAGGGGAAGGGTGGAAAGATAAAAAGCTGGGGGATAAAGGGAAAGGTGACATTCTGAGCCTTGCCCAAACACTCTAGCCTCTTCAAAAGAAGTGGTTCTCAATTTTTCTGTTTTACACAATAAGGGTCTGAATACAATTTGGGGGTGGGGATGTCGAAAAGTGCTGTTCTGATTAACAGGAGAAAATATATAAAACACAAATGCCCAGGCACTGATTTTGATCGCTAAATACACTATTTATGAGACTACATTAGGGTTGCATGAGATGTGTAACATCAGGCAGGTATTTACAATGCCTGGTAGTTTTGATAGAAACAAAGGCTCAAGAACACAGAATATCTGACTTCCCTGACATTGTATCATATATGATACAAATTTATGAGCCACATCATAATATTTGCAGTTATGTACAAATATTATTTGCTTATGTTTTTCTTGAAATCAAACTCACATTATTTTTACCTAGCCTCAAAGCTACAACATTTGTGAAATCATAGATTTAATGTGACAGTTACATTTTTCCAATACTTATAAAAATATATGTATTTCCGGGAAGATAAGATGATTAGGGAGGCGGAGGTATCACTTCTCTCCCAGGAAAAATTAGATAGGACAGGTGGAGATAGTCTGAAAGGCTGCTCTGGGGCTCAGGATACCAGGGGAAGGTGAGACACCACCCAAAAGAGAGAGGAGGCAAAGGAAATGACTGAAAAATTCTGTGAGTAGAGCTGCAAAAGCAGCAGCGGGCCTCCTTCCTCCCACCTTCAGAGCAAATAGCAGTCTGGGAACTGTAGCGGCTGAGGATTGAGGGGGTTTCAAGGGTCCTCTTCCCCAAGAAAGGGGAGAGGGAGGGACACAACCTACAGCAAATTCAGTTTTTGGCCTGAGAACTTGGTCTCCTGCAGTGAAAAGGTCCAACACTTACAGGACAGGTGGGGCTGTAACATCATTTGCCCAGAGAACTACAGATAATTTGCCTTCTCAAAACCCTCCTTATTGCCCCAGGCTGGCTGCTGAAGAAGTGGAGGGAGGGTGTGGTGAGACAAGGGTGGAGAATAGCCTCTGAGAAAGTCTGTGAGGCTTGGCCAGCCCTAAGGACATTGCTTCTGCACTGCCCACTGCCTGAGGAGTTACACTGAATACATTCCCCCTCTAGCACCTAGGGCTTGAGCTGAAAGGTCTGCCAAAGAGCACCACCTGCTGGCCATACCAGAAGAGTGCACGAAAAAGGAAAAATAATAAATAAAAGAGGCAAGCAGGTGCCTTTATGGCACGGTCTGCACCCCATCACTAAGTCCTTAGGTCCGGTTTGAGCAGTTAAACAGGGGCAATCCTAAACATCTAGAACAAGCTGAACCAAGAGTCAAAGAACAGTGATAGCACACAGCTACTTAACAGTAAATTCCTAGGCAAGAGAGAGAAACTGAATATCAGAGTAAACTCAGCATTAGAATCAGATGCCTAGACATCAGCAAAAAACATTCCAAGCCATATAAAGAAAAAGGAGGATATGACTCAAGAAAACGAACGAATCAAAGCTCCAAATGAGACACAGGACTTGAAACAGGTAATAAAAATCTCCTAAATCATATCATGGAGTTGAAGAACAGCATGGCTAAAGAAGTAAAAGACATTAAGAAGGCTTGGTGCTTATTTCCATCCTTCTCTCCCATTTCTCAGCAAGCTCTGTTCTTTTCCCCCATTTCCCAATAAATTCTTTTTACTGGCCTAACTAAAGACATTAAGACAACACTGGGTGAGCACAAAGAAAATTTTGAAATCTTGGATAGAAAAATAAAGAGCTTATGGGAATGAAAGACACAATAAGTCAGATTAAAAATATGACAGAGGCACACAATAGCAGATTTGAAATCATGGGAAAAAGAATCAGTGACATAGAGGAAAGAACAACTGAAATTGAAGAGAAAGAACAGAGTGAGAAAAGAATGGAAAAAATTGAGCAGAGGCTCAAAAAGTTGAATGATAACATGAAGCAAAACGACATAGGTGTTATGGGAGTTCCAGAAGGGAAAAGGGGCAGAAAGACTATTTGAGGAAATAACCGAAAACTTCCCAACTCTCATGAAAGACATGAATATATGTGTCCAGGAAGCACTGTGTACTCCAATTAGAATAAATCCAAATAGACCTAACCCAAGACATATTAAAAAGCAGAATGCCAAATGCCAAAGAAAATTCTGAGAGCAGCAAGAGAAAAGCAGAACATCATATACAAGGGACATCCAGTAAGACTTAGTATGGATTTCTCTTCAGAAATCGTGAAGGTGAGAAGGCAGTGGTATGAAATGATTATGGTACTGAAAAAGAAAAATTGCCAGCCAAGAATTCTTTATTCGGCAAAACTGTCCTTCAAATATGATGGTGAACTTAAAATATTCATAGATAAAACAGAAACTAAGAGAGTTCATAAACAAGAATCCAGTTGTGCAGGAAACACTAAAGGGAGTTCTGCAGTCAGAAAAGAAGACAAGAGAAAGAGGCTTGGAGGAGTCTGTAGAAGTGAAGACTATCAGAAAAGGTAACCAAAAAGGTAAAAAGATGCACAAAAATTCGATATGACATATGAAAGCCAAAGGATAAAATGGCTGAAGTAATGCCTTTACAGTAATAACATTAAATGTTAATGGACTAAAGACCCCCCAAAAAAGACATAGGCTGACAAAATGGATAAGAAAACATGAGCCATCCATATGCTGTCTGCAGGAGACTCGCCTTAGACCCAAGGATGCAAATAGACTGAAAGTAAAAGGTAAAGGTTGGAAAAATATATTTCATGAAATAGTAAACAAAAGAGGGCAGGAGTAGTTATACTGGTGTCAGACAAAACAGACTTTAAATGCAAAGAAGTTATAAGAGATGCAGTAGGCCATTATATATTAATGAAAGGGACAATCCACCAGGAAGGAGTAACAGTTATAAATATCTATGCACCTAACCAGGTGCCCTAAAATACATGAGGCAAACTATGGCACAACTGAAAGGAGAAATAGACGTCTCCACAATAACATGCCACTCACATTAACACACTGAACAACTAGACAGAAGATCAACAAAGAAACAAAGAACTTGAACTATATAATAAATGAGCTGGACCTGACAGATATATACAGAACACTGCACCCCAAATCAGTGGGTTATACATTTTTCTCAAGTGCTCATGGATCTTTCTCCAGGATAGACCAAATGTTGGGCCACAACATGGCTCTCAATAAATTCAAGACTGAAATTATACAAAGCACCTAATGTAATCATAATGGAATGAAACTGGAAATAAATAATAGATGGGAAAGAGGAAAATTTGCAAATATATGGAGGCTAAACACGACATTCTTGCCTATATTAAAAAAGAAGAACTAAAGTCAAAGGACTAACAGAACAGGAGAAACTAGAAAAAGAACAGCAAATCAATCTCACAGCAAGCAGAAAGAAATAACAAAGATTAGAGCAGAAATAAGTGAAATTGAGAAAAAAATAGAGAAAAATCAACAAAACCAAAAACTCGTTCTTTGAGAAAAATCAATAAAATTGACAAACCTTTAACAAGACTAACAAAGAGAAAAAGAGAGAAGATGTAAATAAATAAAATCAGGAATGAAAGGGGGGACATTATGACTGACCCCACAGAAATAAAAAGGATCATAAGAGGATATTTTGAGAAATTGTATGCCAGCACATTAGACAACTTAGATGAAATGGAAAAATTCCTAGAAATGCACAATCTCCACTGACTCTACAAGAAGTACAGGAACTCAAAAACCCAATCACAAGCAAAGAGATTGAATCAGTCATCAAAATCCTACAAGAAAGAAAAAGTCCAGGACCAGATGGTTTCACAGGTGAATACTACCAAGCATTACGAGAAGAATACTAATCCTTTTTAAACACTTCCAAAAATTTGAAAAGGAGGGAAAATTACCCAACACATTTCATGAAGCCAACATCATCCTAATACCAAAGCCAGATAAAGATACTACAAGAAAAGAAAATTACAGACCAATCTCCCTAATGACCATATATACAAAAATTCTCAACAAAATACTTGCATATTGAATCCAACAGTATAAAAAACAATTATATACCTAGGAATTAATTTAACCAAAGAAGTACAGGACCTATATGCAGAAAACTACAAAACAATGCTAAAAGAAATTTTAAAAGACCTAAACAATGGAAAGACATTCCATGTTCATGAATTGGAAGAATAAATATCGTGAAGATGTCAATCTTACCCAAACCGATTTATAGATTCAATGCAATACCAATCAAAATTCCAACAGCCTACTTTACAGAATTAGAAAAGGTAATTACCAAATTCATTTGTAAGGGAAAGTACACCCGAATAGCCAAAAGCATTCTTAAAAAGAAGAGTGATGTGGGAGGAATTTCACTGCCTGACTTTGAGACGTATTACAAAGCTACAGTGGTCAAAACACCATGGTACTGGAATAAAGATAAGACACATCAATCAGTGGAATAGAATTGAGAATCCAGAAATAAACCGTTATCTATACAGTCAATTGGTTTTTGACACACCTACCAAGTCCATGTTAATGGCACAAAACAGTCTCTTCAACAAATGGTGCTGGGAAAACTATTTATAACCAAAAGAATGAAAGAGGACCCCTATCTCACTCCCTATACAAGAATCAACTCAAAATGGCTTCTAAATATAAAAGCCAGGACCATAAAACTACTAGAAGAAAATGTAGGGAAACATCTTAAAGACCTTGTGGTAGGTAGTGGTTTCTTGGATCTTACACCCAAAGCACGCGAAACAGAAGAAAAAATAGATAAATGGGACCTTCTCAAAATTAAACACTGTTCCACCTCCCAGGACTTTGTCAAAAGGGTGAGAAGGCAGCTGACTCAATGTGAGAAAATATTTGGAAATAATATTCAGATAAGGGTTTAATATCTAGGATATATAAAGAGATGTTACAGCTCAACAATTAAAAGACAAATGACCCAATTAAAAAATCGGCAAAGACCTGAATAGACATTTGTCCAAAGAAGAAATACAAATAGCAAAAAAACACATGAAAAAATGCTCAACATTCTTAGGGAAATGCAAATCAAAACTACAATGAGATATCATTTTACACCAATCAGAATGGCCATTATTAAAAAGACAGAGAACTACAAGTGTTGAAGAGGATGTGGAAAGATAGGAACACTTATTCACTCTTGGTGGGAATGCAGAATGGTATAGCCACTGTGGAAGACTGGCAGTTCCTAAAGAAGCTTAATATAGACTTGTCACATGACCTTGCAATACCACTACTGAGTATATAACCAGAAGAACTAAGAGCGGTGACATGAACAGACATCTGCACACTGATGTTCATAGCAGCATTATTCACAATTGCCAAAAGTTGGAAACAACCTGGGTGTCCATCAACCGATGAACAGATAAACTGTGGCGTATTCACATGATGGAATATTATGCAGCTGTAAGAAGAAATGAAGTCGTAAAGTATATGACAACATGGATGAACCTGGAGGACGTTATGTTGAGCGAAGCAAGCCAGACACAAAAGGACAGAATGCATTACTATGAACCAAATATATTGTGTAACATAGTTTGATTCAAAAAAATTTTTTATATGTATCCAGTACATTTAACTGAGAAATGTAAAAAAACAAAAATAACAATTATACTTTATGATCAAGTGGGTTTTATTTCTGATACGCATGGGTGGTTCAACATAAGAAAATCAATTAATGTAATACACCACATTAACAAATCGAAGGGAAAAAATACGATCGTCTCGATTAATGCAGAAAAGGCATTTGACAAAATACAGCATCCTTTCTTGATTAAAATGCTTCAAAAGATAGGTATAAAAAGAAAAGTTCCTCCACATAGTAAAGGGCATATATGAAAATCGCACAGCTAACAACATACTCAATGGATAGAGGTTGAAAGCTTTCCCTCTAAAATCAGCAACAAGAGAAAGATGCCCAGTCACCACTGTTATTCAACATTGTGCTAGAAGTTCTAGCTAGAGAAATTAGGCAAGAAAAAGACATAAAAGGCATCCAAATTGAAAAGAGGAAGTAAAACTCTCACTATTCGCAGATGACATGATTCTATATTTAGAAAATCCTGAGACATCTACAACAAAGCTACTTGAGCTAATAAATGAGTTCAGCAAAGTGGCAGGATAGAAGATCAACACGCAGAAACCAGCAGCATTTCTATATACTAATAATGAGCAAGCTGAGGAGGATATTAAGAAAAAAAATCCATTTACAATAGCAACAAAAAGACTCAAATATCTAGGAATTAATTTAATCAGGAATGTAAAGGATCTGTATTCAGACAACTACAAAACACTGCTAAATGAAATAATGGAAGGACATTCAGTGTTCATGGACTTGAAGATTAAACATCGTGAAGATGTCAATTCAACCCAAATTGATTTATAGATTCAATACAATACCAATCAAATTTCCAACAGCCTAGTTTACAGAAATAGAAAAGTCAATTACGAAATCATTGAGAGTTCAGAAATAGACCCTCACTGCTATGGTTAACTGATTTTCAATA
The DNA here is from genome assembly GCA_029593785.1 of Cabassous unicinctus. Taxonomy (NCBI): domain Eukaryota; kingdom Metazoa; phylum Chordata; class Mammalia; order Cingulata; family Chlamyphoridae; genus Cabassous; species Cabassous unicinctus. The sequence goes on from JAQZBX010047707.1 coordinate 9,112, forward strand.
AGCCCACCAAGTCCACTTTTCTGAGACAGAACAGTCTCTCCAATAAATGGTGCTGGGAGAACTGGACATCCAAAAGAATGAAAGAGGACCCCTACCTCACTCCCTATACAACAATCAACTTAAAATGGATCAAAGACCTAATCATAAACGTCAGGACCATAAAAATCCTAGAAGATAATGTAAGGAAACATCTACAAGACCTTGTAGTAGGTGGGGGTCTCTTAAATCTTACCCAAAGCATGAGCAACAAAAGAAAAAATAGATAAACGGGACCTCCTCAAAATTAAACACTTCTGCACCTCAAAGAACTTTGTGAAGAGGTTAAAAAGGTAGCCTACTCAATGGGAGAAAATATTTGGAAATCACACATCCAACAAGGGTCTAATATTCATAATACATAAAGAGATCCTATAACTCAACAATAAAAAGACACATGACCCAATTAAAAAATAGGCAAAAGATCTTGAATAGACATTTTTCTAAGGAAGAAATACAAATAGTGAAAAAACACATGAAAAAATGCCCAGCACCACTGGCTATTAGGGAAATGCAAATCAAAGCTACAAATGAAATATTTCACAACTACTAGAATGGCCACTATTAACAAAATAGGAAACTACAAGTGTTGGAGAGGATGTGGAGATATAGGAATACTTATTCACTGCTGGTAGGAACTTAGAATGGTACAGCTCCTGTGGAAGTCTTGGATTCTTAAGGAAGTTAGATATAGATCTACCATGTGACCCAGAACTGAAAGCAGTGACATGAACAGCCACCTGCACACTGATGTTCATACCAACATTATTCACAATTGCCAAAAGATGGAAACAACCCAGGTGTCCAAAAACTGACGAATGGATAAACTGTGGTGTATACACAGAATGATGGAATATTATACAGCTGGAGGAAGAAATGAAGTCATATAGCATATGACAACATGGATGAACTTTGAGGACATTATGTTGTGTGAAGCAAGCCAGGCACAAAAGGACCGATATTGTATGACTTCGCTATTATGAACTAAATATAATGAGCAAACTCATGCAGTTAATAGCTAGAATATAAGTCAACAGAGAAAAGAATTTGGTTAGAGAATGGAAAGTTGAGCTTTAATCTGTGCAGAATTGGTAAAAAGTTGTTTGTAAATGCTTGGAAATGAATAGAAATGGTGAAAGCACATCATAGGATTTGTAATTAGTAGTCCTAACATTTGGGTATGATAGTGGGCTTTTCTGTTGGTTTTGTTTTTTTTTTTTGTTTTTGAGTAATGAAAATGCTCTAAGGTTGATTGAAGTGATGAATGCACAACTTGCTGATTATACCAAATGCCATTGATGGTACCCTTTAGATAAATTGTATGATTTATGAACAAAAAAATAATAGGGTGGGTTGAGAGAAAAATACTCCAAATATAAGATATGGACTATAATTAGTAATACTTTGAGGATGCTCTTTCATAATTTGTTACAAATGTTACACAAAAATGCAAGGTATTTGTGGTGGGGTGATGTATGGGAGCCTTGTATGATGTTATGCATGTTTGTTTTGTAAGTTCACAACTTTTATTATACACTTATTGTTTATGTAGGTTCATGTATGAATGATATACTTCAATAAATTGTTTCTAAAATAAAAAAAAAAGGTGATACACAAGAAAATTACAACTAAGTAACTTATGGACAATAATTAACAGTAATATTGTAATATTCTTGTAGCAATGGCAAAGAAGATACCATATCAATTCTAAGATGCAACCATAGGGGGATATGGGATTTTTCCTTTTGGAGTAATGAAAACATTCTAATATTGACTGAAATGATGACAGCACAACTCTGATGAAAATGAGAGCTACTGAGTGTATACTTTGAATGGATTGTACAACACATGGGTTGTATAACACAGGAAATCCAGTGGTGGAAGATGGACTGTGGTTAACAGTACAAATATGAGTGTTCTCTCATGAAATATAACAAATATATAATACTAATACAGGGTCTTAATCAGGTGGGTTGGGGGAAAAATACACCAAATGTAACATATGGATTATAGTTAGTAATGTTTTTTTTTTAAGATTTATTTATTTACTTTTTATCCATTTTAACATCCCCCTCCCCGCCCCCATTTTTGCTGTTTTTGTGTCCATTCATTGGCAATTCTCTGTGTCTGTTTCCTGCCCTCTCCTCTCATCCCTCTCCAGTCCTCACCGGGATTCAATCCCGGGAACCTCCAACGTGGGAGACAGGCACCCTGCCACCTGCGCCACGTCAGTTCCTGGCCCCCAGGTGCGTCTCATCTTGGCTCTCCCCTGCATCCCTCTCCCGTTACATCATCCTGCTGCATGGTTCGGAGCGGCCTGGGGGCTCACCTGCTCGCGGGGCCTTATGGCGTACCTGTTCACCTTCTATATTTTTCTTTATTTTACCAGGAGGTCCTGGGGATCGAACCCAGGTCCCTCCACATGGGAAACGGACGCCCAACCACTTGAGCCACATCCGCCCCGTTAGTAATGTTTTGACGATGCTATTTCATAGTTTTTAATAACAATTTCACAACAATGCAAGGTGTTGGTGATAGGGTGATGTATGATGATATGCATGTTTGTTTTGTAAGTTCACAACTGTTTCTTATTGTTTATGTATGTTCATGTATGAATGAACTACTTCAATAAAATCTTATTTAAAAAAAAGAATATAAGCTATAAAATATTCATCTGTATTCCACCCAAAGTCATTTTAGTACCATGAATAATATGCATTCTACAATTTGGGAAACATTGTTATATATATAATAATTTCAAGAAATGGTTAAAGCAAAAAGTAAATCTGAGTCAAAGTTTTTCTATTGTTAGGGGACACTTGGGTGATTTTATGAAAATAAATTAATAAAAGCATGTTTTAATTTTGCATTCATTAAACATTTTCAGTTTTGCAAAAAGAAGCACAATTTTGAAAAGTTATATAAGTACTGCTACTCTTCTTGAATACATATCAATATATACCTTTAGGAAATTAAGTACACTGTAAAATAAACATGCTTCTAAAAGCCATTTAGAAGCCATTCAAATGACTATTAATAATTCATTTTTCTGCACATAACTCTGAGTATGAATCTATTAGGTTTTAAAATATCTGAGTTCTATATATCATATTTAATAACCCACTTCAAATAATTTTCAGAAAATCAATTCAAACATGCAAATGACTTCATTTGATTATCATCTTATTTTGTACCCCTTATATTTCAGGCATTATGTCAGGTACTGAGATACAATGGTGAATAAGTCAGTATCTCAGATTTCCAAAAGCTAACCTACAGTCTAGTGGCAGATACAGATAATAAGGAACCATAATAGTTTTACAAGAGGATACAGGATGAAACTGACACTTTTTGATTTACTTAGCTCACAATACCTCCTTTACCACCCTCACTCCACAACACATACGCTTGCTTTCCCTGGGAACTGTCACCTCTGTGAACAACAGAAATGGTCCTCCAGCAAATATGTCCTTATTATGCGATCCTAGACCCCCTTATTTTTTGGAATTTGAAACTGGGACTGAGGTACTGCATAGTAAGCTGGCTTGTGTATATGGCTAGAACTATATAACACAAACTTTGGGGCTCTGGGTCAGCCATATTGTACCATATGAAGCAGTTAAAGCAGACTGCAGGTAGAGCTGAATGAGACAGTCACGTAGAAAATCTGGAGAATCCTAATGTATTCCAGTTTCTAGTTCTAGTCTTTTCCTTAAGTCTAGCTCCTCTCTTGGACTTGGTTTCTATGAAACATCCCCATATCCTCCCAGTAAATTCTCCTTCCTTGCTTAGGTTAGTTCAAGGTGATTTATGTTACTTGCAGCCAAAGAATCTTAACTAGTACTTAGGAGTACTTGAATTTTGACTTATATGTAGCTGTTGCTATCTCCCTCTTTATTCTCCTCTACATAGTTTATATAATGCATAGGTCCAGAAAAAGAATATAGAAATATACCTTCCTTTATTCTCCATTAATTTTTTATTCTCTCCCCTCTAATCTCCTTCTACTACTCCCACAAATCTGTCATCAATCCACCTTCACTCTTATACTTCTGACATTTAAATATCCCCAGTCACATTTCTAAAAATAGTTCAATCTCAATAAGGGTTTAGACTGAACTCATCCTCTGTCCTCTGCTTCTCTAACATGCCTCCTCCTGTTTAATGCTACCACCACTCCCCTTACCAACCAGGCTTAAAATCCTGGAGTCAACTTTTTATTTCTTCTTTAAATTTTTCACTTTGGAATAATTTTAGATTTATAAAAAGATAACAGAGTTCCCAGATACTCCTCACCCATTTTCCCCTAATGTTAACATCTTACATTACCATAGTACAATCATCAAAAATCAAGAAACCAACACTGGTACATTACCACTAATCAAACTCCAGACTTTGAATTTCACCAGTTTTCCCACTAATGTCCTTTTTCTGTTCTAGGATCCAAACCAGGATACCACACTGCACTTAGCTGGAGTGACTTCTGATTCCCCTCTTTCCCTCAACTGCCACATCCAATCAGTTATCAAATCCTATCACCACCACCCTATATTCTAGGCACTTTGCTAGATACTGGGGATACAAAGATGTTCTTAAAGATCTCATAGTCTGGTGGTGAGCAACTTGTAAACAAATACATGTCATTTACATTATTAACTGAATTTTTTTAAAAAAAGTCTTCAGTATTGCTTACCAAATAACATTACTTTGTGGAGGATGTAATTAAGAGCCTATGTTATGGGAAGCGGATGTGGCTCAAGAGACGGGTTCCCGTCTACCATATGGGAGGTCCCGGGTTCGTTTCCCAGGGCTTCCTAGTGAAGGTGAGCTGGCCTGCGTGGAGAGCTGGCACAACAAAAAGAAACAAAGAGGAGACACAACAAAAACCAGGGAGCTGAGGTGGCTCAAGCGATTGAGTGCCTCTCTCCTACATCGGAGGTCCCAGGATCAGTTCCCGGTGCCTCCTAAACAGAAGACGAGAAGAAGAGAAGACAAGCAGACACAGAGAGTGCAAAAACAACAAGGGGTGTGGGGGAATTAATAAATAAAATAAACCTTAAAAAAAAACAAAAAACGAGGCTATATTATGATGCCAGATTGTCTGAATTTCAGTACAGAATCAGCGACTTATTAGGAGTATAACCTTGGACAAACAACTTGACCTCTCTATGCTTCAGTTTTCTCATTTATAAAAGTATAATAACAATTATACCTACTTCAAAGGGCTGTTCTATAGATCAAGTAAGTCATTCATAGACTAAACACTTAGAATAGTGCCTGGCACCATGGTAAATGCTTAATAAATGTTAGCTGTTACTGCTATCATCATTTCTCCCTTTCCCCATCACAACTAATCCCTTTTGTATGCCTCAAGGTCCCAGCCAAACTGGAAAACTCACAGAGCCCTGTGTTTTCCCACTGAACTCATGTTTTCTCTACTCAATATGTTCTCCCATCCCTCAACTCCACCTACTGAAATCCTACATACTCTTCAAGGCTCAGGCTCAATAATACTGCATACATGAAACCTTTCCTGATCCCTCAAACCACAGAAAAAATTCTATCTGGGGTTAGCCTGGGAAAAGTAGCAAAAAGAATATATTGAGTTAAGTGACTGTGTGTCTGTTTTCAGAATAAAATTACATAAAAACTTTTAAAAGTTATACTCTGATCAACTTAGTTTTGGTGTATTGTACTATACACCAATTTCAATGTAAAAATTTTATAAACAATTCCTACAAATGAAAAAAAATGAAATTACCTGTGCTCACAGCAATGCTTACACTTTTTCTCATGTGCAAGCCAGGAGAAGATTGTGCTTCCATAGAAACCAACTCCATTTGTCTTGCAGCTTGTACCGTGTCTTCAACAGTGGTTGTTTTAGAGGAACAGGACTGCAGAGACTGGGCTTCCAATAAACGCTGAATCTGTGTCAATTAAAAATATACTTTAAACTGACAGTGAAATAAACAACAACTTGGCAGCAGAGTTTAATTATGAATTACAAAATCTCCCAGTTATAAATAAATAACTGACATTTAACCATGCTTTCTCACATTTCAACTAGATCACACCAGGAAACTTATTCAAACACATCATTATCATTGGTTATTAAGAAGCACTTGGTGCTAAGTGTAAATTTAAAAGTAAAGACATGAAGGTGTTTATATTAGCGCTAAAAAATTGGTACTCATACAGGAAAAAAAGCCTGAACAGTTAACATTTCAAGTCAACATTTTATTCCTATTCAAAATCAAAAGCAAGATTGGAAGTATACTCTGACCCTATATAACAAATATTGAACATTTCACAAAGGATTATTACAATATTATTGACAATAGCTTTCCATTTGTGAGACACTATGGAACATTTATGTATGATTTTCACAACCTAATGAAGAAGAAACTACTATTTAATATATATTATAGATAAGAAAACTTGAGGTACTGAAAAATTAAGTTACTTGCCAAGGCCACTTTAACAAGTAGCAAAGCTGAGATTCTAACACAGAGAGCCCTCCACCCTTTTTTAAAAATGAGATACCATACATATATATACCATAAAATTCACCCCTTTCAAGCAGACAATTCAGTGGTTTTTAGTATATTTACAAAGTTGTGCAACCATCACCACTATCTAATTCCAGAACATTTTCATCATTCCCACCAAAAACCTGTACTCATTAGCTGTCACTCCCCATTCCCTCTCCACCCAGCCCCTGGCAACCATTAATCTACTCTGTCTTATGGATTTGCCTACTCTGGACATTTCATATAAACGGAACCATACAATATGAGACTTTTATCTGGCTTCTTTCATTAGCCTAATGTTTTCAATGCTCATTCATGTTGTAGCACGTATCAGCACCTCATTTCTTTTTATGGTTAAAAAATATTCCGTGCATGGATAAACCATATTTTGTTTATCCATTCATCAGCTGATGGACATTTTGGTTGTTTCCACTTTGTGGCTATTGTAAAAAGAGCTGCTATGAATATTCGTATACAAGTTTTTCTGTGGTCATACGCTTTTTAAACTCTGGCTTTTCTCTCTCTAAAAAAATGATATCGTACTCAACTCATTTCAATAATTTTAGTGAATTAACTTTATTACAAATAGGGGGAAAAGTATTATCAATAAATTACTAATTATTACCCCACCAATGGTGGGGGCCAATGGTGAGGCCTGTTTGGAATATCCTGGGCCAAGGGGAGGTCCAGGAAAGAGAAACTGGGACCTCAGAGTTACACTCAAGGTCCTAGTGAGGTCTTACAGCCATGTTGTCTGCCAGCCCAGTATGTTTTAAAAAGGTATTTCATCTATTACCTTTTGGGGCAATTTGAAATTATTTTATGAATCTCCAAAAAAGAAAGATTATGTTTGTGGGCTGGTCCACTCTTGTGGGTGTAAGACCTTTTTTCAACTGGACTACCTCAGTGAGGTGTGATTCATGTTGAATCTCCACCCTCTTGCTGGGTCCAATAAAGAAGGGAGACACATCAAATAAGAGAGCTCTGCCATATTTGATATTGCCATATAACAGAAAGGAAAGGCTCAAAGAGCTGAGGTCGGGGAGGGTGGGGGAAGGGGGATGGGCTGGTGGTTTGAGCCATTTGCCGGATACCTTGCAACTGAAATCTGGAAGAAAGCTGAGCATCCGAGCCTGAAAGAGAAGGCCTGGTAAGAGACAGGCCCTATGCCTGGTTTCCCTCAGCTGAGTTCCAAGAAACAGTACAGCCCTGAGGGGAAGACAGAGACCAGGCAGATTGCCCGCCATCTTGCTTCAACACGTGGCAGCCCTTTGGCAAACTAAAACACCTTTATTTCTAGTTTTCAATATTGTGACTCAATCATTGGAGTTCTATAATACATTTAAACATTTGATTGAACTAGTATCCTTTCTTTAATTTTCTTTTTCAGAAACTTTAAAGGATGATCTGGCAGGACTTTTAGTACTATTTTTTCAAGTTCCTCTCCTCAAGCCCCATCTCTCCATTAAAAAAAAAAAAGGCATTTAGATAAGAAGACTAAAATACATTATAAAGCTGTAGTGATTAAAGGAAATGGTACTGGTGCTAGAATAGACAGGCAGATCAATAGACAGACTACAGCCCAGAAACAGATGCAAACACATGATACTTTCACTATACAATAAAATACATTTCTAAATCATTAACAAAAAGATACATTATTAGTAAATACTTGGGGCCATCTGAGGATAAAAAGAAAATCTCTTACCCCATATACCAAATAAAATAGAAGCAATAAACATAATCCTGGGAGGAGGGGAGATGAAAAATAAACTTTTTATCATCTTGAAGGGGAGAAGGCCTTTCTAAACAATACAAAATCCAGAAAGAAAATGACTAATAAGTTTAACTAAACAGGAAGATTCATAAAACACTTAAGACAAACTGTAAGAAATACTATATATGTGATAAAGAACCAATTTTCTTAGTATACAAAGAACTCTTATAAATTAATAGAAAAACTTAAAGAAAAAAGGATGTCAGAGACATTTCACAGATAGAAAATATAAATGGCCAGTAAATAATAAAATGATCAATCTTACTCATAATAATACAATACAAATTAAAGCAAGATACCAATTTCTATCTAAAAGACTGAAAATAATTTAGAAGTTTGATACTACCAGTGTTTGAGAAGATGTACAAAAATGGCTTTAGAGTATTAAATTTGTATAACCTCTCTGGTGTGGTGGCCATTTTCACTTATTCAAGTAATAAAATATGTATTTAGCAACCATTATATGTCAAGTACTATTCTAGGCAGTAAGAATACCCTACCTAGAGCTTACTTTCTATTGCTGATAGATCAAAAACCCATGTTATTAAGGCTTGAATGATAAGGAGCTAGCTGAAAACAAAAAGCACAACAGTGTAGCTAGAATGTAGTGAACATAGAAGAAATGGTAAGAGGTGAGTTAGGAGAGGGAGACAGAAGCTAGAACACAAAAGGCTTTGAGGGTCAAGGTTAGGAATTTGGATTTTATTCTAATTATAATGGAAAATCACCAAAGGGTGCTGAGATGGTGGTTTTGTTTCCAACTATAGGGAGTACATGAAGGTACAGTACTAGAAGCAGCATATATGGGTAAGAGAAAATAATGGTTTGAATTAGGGTGGTAGAAGGAAAGATGTAAAGAGTGGTTAAATTAAGGCTACATCTAGAAAATACAGCCTGGGGTTTTTTTGTTTTTGTTTTTAAAGATTTATTTATTTACTTTATCCATTTTAAACCCCCCCTTCCCCATTTGCTGTTTTGTGTCCATTCGCTGGGCAATTCTCTGTGTCTGTTTCATCTCTTCTCATCCTCCTCCTCCAGTCTTCACCAGGATTCGATCCTGGAAACCTCTGATGTAGGAGAGAGGTGTTCTGCCCTCTGCGCCACCTTGGTTCCTGGTTTTTTTGGAGCTTTCGGAGCATCTCATCTTGTCTCTCTCCTTTTTACGTCATCATCTTGCTGCATGGCTCCCAGGGCCTGGCGGCTCACCAGCACACAGAGCCTGGCAGCCCATGCGCCTTCTATATATATATTTTTATTTTACCGGGAGGTCCCAGGGATCGAACCCAGGTCCCTCCATATGGCAGACGGACACCCAACCGTTTGAGCCACGTCCGCCCCCCAGCCTGGGGTTTTGACTCTTGGGTTTTGGCTTGAGCAACTAGAAGAGAGGTGATGCCATTACCTGAGATAATAATGATAATGAAAATAACAGTAATAATCAACATTTACTGAGCACTAACTATATGCCAGACACTATCCTAAGCCCATACCTAAGTAACTCATCCATTCCTTAGAACTCTATTCAAAATTACGTTTATCTCCATTTTGTAGATGAGAAAACTGAAGTCAGAGATGTAACTTGTCCAAGGTCACAAAAGTTATTATGTTACTCAGAAACTGGATCAGAATCCAAGGAGCCAGAGCCCATTCCCTTCACTGCTACACCAAAATGAGACTTGGAATATTAGGTGAGGAACAAATTTGGGTATCTTCCAACATTTAAGTGTATGTGTTCTTTGACTTTACAGTTTTACTTCTAGGAACCTATGCTACAGAGATACTTGTGTATGTACAAGAAGATGGAAGTATAAGGATAGTCAGTCACTGCTGCATTGTCTGCAATAGCAGAAATTTCATACAGTTGAAATAGGAGATCAATTAGAAAAATTATGTATATCAACAGAACATAATAGTAATTATTATTATTATTATTTTTTAAAAGATTTATTTATTTATTTATTTATCCCCCCCTTGCTGCTTGTGCTTGGTGTGTCCATTCGCTGTGTGTCTTCTCCGTGTCTGCTTATCTTCCCCTTGCTGTGAGGTACCGCTGCATCAGCCCCTCACGCCGCGCGGGCTGGCCTGCCCTCACAAGGAGGCCCCGGGAAGCGAACCCAGGGCCTCACACATGGTAAATGGGGGCTCTATCGGTTGAGCCACACCCGCTTCCTGTTGTGAGGGGTTGCTGCATCAGCCTACTAGGCTGCGCGGGCTGGCCTGCCCTCACAAGGAGGCCCCGGGAAGCGAACCCGGGGCCTCCCATATGGTAAACGGGGGCTCTATCGACTGAGCCACTCCCGCTTCCCCATAATAGTAATTAGAATAAGGTAGCTGTATATGTACTTATATAGCAAGAGATCTAAGATACGTTTTTTAAAAGTGCAAGTAATAGAATGGTATACGTGTTATGATTACATCTGTACTTGTTTAAAGGTGTATGTGTGTGGTGCAGTGGTGGTAATTACAGGTATGTTTGTTCAAAATGTGTAATAGATAACAGACCAGAAACTGTTGACAGTGTTATCTCAAGGAAGCAAGATTATTCCTTTTACTCTATATTCAGTGCTGTTCAAAATTTTTAAATAAAATGGTACCTGAAAAAAAAAGTTCACATGTAAAGAAAACACTATTTCTATGTATCAGAGAAGCATTTTCTGATATTCAGCATATTTTATATTCTGTAGGTGTAATGACTCAGATAATTTAGTCCAGAGCCAGTGGTCTATAATATTACATTTTAAGTATACAAATCCCAAGTAATTAAGATTTCTAAAATAGCTTAAATGATCTTTTTAGCCTATATTAGTCTTTTTTTTAAAACAAAAGAATTATTTTCAATGGGAAAAGTTACCTACATCAAAAATTCTGCTATTTAAAATGATTTGTTAAGAGTATTGATTTAGCTCAGTGGTTGGTTGAGCACTTATCTCCCATGTACGAGG
>JAQZBX010047708.1:0-20390 GCA_029593785.1 Cabassous unicinctus
CAAGCATCACATATAGGTTTGAATAGAAGGGACTGATGGACCATGTGCAGGGAGGACTTATTTGAGTCTGACTCTGTCACTCTCAGGAGCACAGATTCCAAAGAGGAGCCCACTAATAAGGCATCAATCTCTGGGGCTATCCCCACTTATATAGGACCTGGGTGTCTCCAGAGCCCTCAGGAGCCCCTCTGTGTGGGGTCATATCCACTTTGGTGTTCTATGAGATCCTACTGAGGTATGCATAAGCGTTACCTCTGGGATGACCTCCCGACTCTCTTTGAAGTCTCTTAGCCACATAAACTCATTTCTCTTTACTCTTTCCCCCTTTTATTCAAGTTTTTTTTTCCACACCTCCAAGTGCCCGTTCCCCTCAAACCGCTTCCCTGTTGGGTTCTTGGGACCCACCCCCATTTCCCGGTGCTGAGCACTAAGTACCAGGTCCTGCCTTCGCACATTCCTAAAGGCCAAGGAGTAGCTTTCTTTTCCCCAAGAATAGAATCGTCTACCCCAGGCCTTGGTGACACCACTCTAAGCAGAACAAAGAAACTGAAACGCAGGTTAGGAGCCTGGGTCCAAATCCTGACTCCACCCACTGTTACCTGAGTGGCCTTGGATGTGCTCCTTAACCTCTCTTTAATTCAATTTCCCTGTTTATCAAAAGGGGAAATAGTAGTTTATACTCCACAGATTTTTTGAGATTAAGTAGTTTAAAATATTGAATGGGATTAGAATAATGCCTGACACCTACTAAATACTCAAGTGATGCTAATTAGGCACACACACACACACACACCAACAGCAACTTGCTTTCAGCTGAATCCAGGAGCTGACTCCTTCCTCTGCCAATAGATGCTGTAAACAGGAAGAGGGTAAAGTAGATGAGTATATGCTCCTGCAGCCTAGAAAGACTCGGGTACAAGGAGGAAAGAGCTATGATTCTGTATACACAAACGAACTCTTTGAAGCACCTTCTTCTGGGGCTGTGACTGCTGAGGCAGTACTGGGATGGACTAAAGTGTTGTCGATGGAGGAGTGAGAGAGAGGAGAGGGTCAGGATGGTAAGTAGAGGGTCCCATTGTTGAGGACTGTGTTCTTTAAAAGTTTGAATCTAACCAGGAATGCTGCTCTAGAGATTGTCAGTGATAGTGAGAATTAAGCTGATGCATTCTCATTCATTTCCTTTGCTTATGCAACATATCTTTAATTGAGCATCTACTATGTCCAAGGCTCTGGGCTAAGCACCAGGGTTTTACAGTGGTGAGCAAGACAGAGATGGTCACTGCCTTCAGGAACCTTGTAATCTAGGAGGAAGACAGACATTAAATAATTCAATGCAGACTTGTTTATTGCAGGGGAACATGGCCCAGTCCAGGGCCAGCAGAGAAATCTGGAGGAAGGAAGTGGCTTTTCAATGGAGATACAAAAGATGAGTGAGAGTTATCTGGGTAACACAGGAGGGTCATGGAGGAGGGGATAGAGAGAAGAAACATCTGGTTGAGGGATCAGCATGTACAGAGGCCTAGGGGGAGATGGAGCATGACTGATGAAGAACCGAATGGGGCCTTGGGTGGCAGAGTGGAGGGCAACCCTACCCAGGATGAAGTCAGAGAGGTGACTAGGGTCACATAGGGCCTCTGAAGGCTTAGTTGGGTCCTGGTCTTTGTCTTGAGAGTGGTGAACCACCAGGGAGGGGAGATGACAAAAGGCTAGCTGACACCAGTCTGTGTCAGATTTGAGGCAATTCAAATGGGAAAGAAGGGCGTGGGCCCAACCTCCCTGGAAATAGCACAATCACAAAACCTGCTGCAAAACTCCAGCCTCCAAGGGCTCCATCATCTTCCACCCAGACAGGGCCAACAAGCACACTATCGAGATTCACATCTTACAAAAATGCTAGCAACTATATCCTGTTCCTGTGACCTGCAATACAGTAGATACACAAGAAACTTTCTTTTTTTTAAAGATTTATTTTTATTTATTCTCCCCCCTCATTATTTTGTGCTCGCTGTCTGCTCTCTGTGTCCATTCACTGTGTGCTCTCTGTGTCTGCTCGTCTTTTCTTTAGGAGACACCATGAACCAAACGTGGGACCTTCCATGTGGGAGAGAGGCGCTCAATCCCTTGAGCTACCTCAACTCCCTGTTTTTGTTGTGTCTCTCATTGTCTTTCCTTTTTGTGTCTCCTTGTTGCGCCATTTTGTTGCATCAGCTCACCACTGCTGCTGATCGCACCAGCTCGCTATCTTGCTCATCTTCTCCAGGAGGCACCAGAAACCAAACCCAGGACCTCCCATATGGTAGGCAGGAGCTCAATCACTTGAGCCACATCTGCTTTCCAGGAAACAGTCTGAAGAAAAGGATAAAGTCTGAATTATAAAGAACAAATTGACAAGCCCAGGGATTCTTGGATTGATTTCCCCTGCCATTCTAGGTTGGGCTTCAGGGAGTTTGCTCTGCATTTTCTCAGGCTTCTAGGGATCTGCAAGGTGAGCTCCAACATCATGGATGGCCTCTGCGGCATGGTTTATGTCTCCACATGGCAGCAGAATAGAGCAGACACGTGCTTGCTCTGCCTAACACAGCACAGACTCTCAAGAAATCCCAGCCAATTCTGTGAAAGTTCATTGACAACTCACACTGATTTCTAAATGCCAGCACTTCCCAAACTGAGTTGAGGAGAACACGAGTTCTGGGTGGTTTAATTGGTGTTTCAAGAACAAAGTGTTACCATACGGTCAAATAAGCATGAGGAACATGATATACAACCCACATTTGTGTATTAAAGGTTCTGAGAAGTCCTACAGATGAAAACCCTCCAACAGCTGAAAAGAAAGTTCAAAAGCAGCAGCTGAGATCTACTCTGACAATTCTTTCATTAAAAAAAAGAGAGCTTGACAACAAAAAAATAAGATCAATGTGATCTCATGGTAACAGCAGACCCTTCCAAGAAAAAACAGTTGGTGAGTTTATAATAACAGACAATATTGGCTCTACTTTCCTCATTTCTTTGTGCACCAGTGACAATTTCATCTCAGGCTGCCGTCCCCTTGGGTTCAAGATTGTTCATTGGCCCCAGTCAGAATAGGAGAAAGCCTCACTCACTAGTCCCCAGAACCCAAGCAGCCCCAACACGAGGTCTTTACTTCCTTGGCTGTATTTTTCTGCCAACCACCAGGTCAACATTTCATTTCAATCCTTGAACCCTCATCATGCCTGAGCGAAGCTTGGAATTCTAGGCCCAGCCTGTACTCCAAGCCTGGGAACTTTATCAATTACACTGGGACCTAGAGCACAGTGGGCTGGAGGTCATGAGCTGGTGAGATGTGTGTGGCTGTGAACAGACTTTAGAGAGAGGTTCATGGCTGGGAGGCTGTGGGAGGATGGTGGTGAAGGACCTTCCCCATGCTTACACTCAGCACATGTCACCTGCCCCCCGGGGTTGCCAGGCTGTGTGAAGGGCTCTGGGCGTAGAGAGAGTGCCTTAGTTTGTCAGGGCTAATATGACAAGTCAACACAAGGCTTGGCTTAAAGAACAACAATTTGTTGGCTCACACTGTGGAAGCTAGAAGTCCAAAATCAAGACGTCAGCTAGACGACACGCTTTTTCCTGGAGCCAGTAGCATTCTGGTGATGACAGTCCTCAGTTAAAAAGCAAACTCCTCCCTTGCCCCCCAGTTCATGTGACTTCTGCTTTTTCTGACTCCGTCAGTATTTCCTCTTTATGAGGTGGATTAAGGTCCACCCTGATTCAATTTGGCTTTACCTCAACTAATAACACATCTTCAGAAGTTCCTATTGGCAAATGGGTTCACAAACACAGGGACGCAGATAAAAATGTGAGCGTGCCTTTTGTGGGGGACATGATTCAATCCCCATCAGAGAGGGATTTGTCATGTTCCTGGGCTGAAGGTGGAGTCAGGTGGGGAGGCAGCCCACAGCAGTGCGCACCATCCCACCTGCAAGCACCAGACTAGAGGCCACGGTGCGGCTGCCATTTCATGAGTACCTACTGTATGCAACACTACACGTTTAGTGCCTACTGTGTGGCGGGCGCAAGGCCAGGTGATCCACAAGAATTGTCACCCTCACAACAACACTCCTGCTCAAGGTCGGTTTTATCATTTCCATTTCAGAGATGAGGATGCTGAGGCTGACAGAAGTAGGAGGACTTACTCAGGTCACACAGCCAGGGAGGCGGGTTTAGGGAAGGTGTGCTCTGTGGATGTCCAGCATCAGGACAGCTCTCTGCACGCACACTCGCTCAAATGGATGCTGGGTCTGCTGGGTGAACCAGAGGCAGGTGTGCTCAACTGGACCGGGGTGGTCAGAGTCCAGAGGGGGTACTATATTGCAGGCATGTTGTCTCCCTCAGATGGTGTAGGTTCCTCAAGGTCCTCCCAGCCTACCTGCCGAGCAAGAGGCAGGATGTGGGCTCACCTTGTACATGAACATTGATTTTACCTACTCAGAATCCATCCTGCTTTTCATTTTCTTTTAGATACCATACCCTTTACCCACCATTTTATAGTTTGTGCTTTTGCCAGGACTATAAAAGGAAACAGATGACCTGGTTTTAAGAGGGACTGCCTTGAATATGCAGATCATTTTGAGTGGTATTGAATCTTAACAATATGAAGTCTTTTGATCTATGAACATGGGGTGTCTGTCCATATTTTTTCAGGCCTTCTTTAATTTCTTTCAGCAACGTTTTATAGTTTTCAGTGTACAAGTCTTTCACCTCCTTGGTTAAATTTATTCCAACGTATTTGATTCTTTTAAATGCTATTATAATAGGAATTATTTTCTTCATTTCCTTTTCAGATCATTTACTGCTGGTGAAGAGAAACACAACTGACTTTTGCGTGTTGCTCTTGTACCCTGACACTTGCTGATTTTGCTTGTTAGCTCTAGTAGATAACTTATGGATTCTTTGGGATTGTCTCTATATAGGAGCATGGCATCTGTGGATAGAGATAGTTTTACTCCTTCCTTTCTGATTTGGGTGTCTTCATTTATTTTTTCCTACTTGCTCTGGCTAGAGCTTCCAGAACAGTGTTGAATAGCAGTGGCAGAAGCCAGCCTCCTCATCTTGTTTCTGATCCTAGGGGGAAAATTTTCAATCTCTCTTCATTGAGTTTATGGTAATTGTAGATTTTTCATAAATGTTCTTTGTCACAATGAGGAATATCCCTTCTATTGCTAGTTTTCTGAGAGTTTTTATCATGAAAGTGTGTTGGATTTTGTCAAATGCCTTTTCTGCACCAACTGATATAGTCATGGGTTTTTCTTCATTCTCTTACTGTGGTATATTAATTGATTGATTTTATTATATTGAACCACTCTTGCAAAGCTGGGATAAATCTCATTTTGTCGTGGTGTGTAATCCTTTTTATCTGCTGTAGAATTCAGTTTATTGTTATTTAATTGAGGATTTTTCATTTTTTATTTCTTTGATGTCTTTATCTAGCTTTGGTGTCATGATAATGCTGGCCTCCTAGAATAAGGTTGGAAGCGTTTCCTCCTCTTCTATTTTTTCAAAGAGCTTGAGAAGAATTGGTATTGTTCTTTGAATGTTTGGTAGAATTCACCATAAAGTCATTTTGTCCTGGGCTTTTCTTTCCTGGGAGGTTTTTGAATATTGCTTCAATCTCTTTACTTGTTATATGTCTTTTGAGATTTTCTAGTTCTTCTTCAGTCAGTTTGTATAATTTGTATGTTTCAAGGAATTTGTCCATTCCATCTTGATTATCAAATTTTTGGCATATATTGTTCATAGTATCTTTTATAAACCTTATTATTTCCATAAGGTTGGTAGTAATGTCCCATTTTCATTTTTTTTAAATAAAATTTTATTGAAGTATATCATTCATACGTGAACATACATAAACAATAAGTGTATAGTATAAGTTATGAACTTACAAAACAAACATGCGTATCGTACAGGGCTCCCATACATCATCCCACTACCAACAGCCTGCATTGTTGTGAAACTTTTGTTATAAATTATGAAATAGCCTCATCATAATATTACTACTTACTATAGCCTTTACCTTACATTTGGCATATTTTCTTCAAACCCACCCGATTATTAACACCCTGTAGTGGTATTATACATTTGTTATAGTTCATGAGAGAATGTGCTCATATTTGTCCTGTTGACCACAGTCCATCTTCCACCACTGGATTCCCTGAGTTATAGAGGCCCATGTTTTGTACAATCCATTCTAATGCACACTCATTAGCTCTCATTTCCATCACAGAGTTGTGCTGTCATCATTTCAGTCAATTTTAGAACATTTTCATTACTCTAAAAGGGAAAATCCCATAACCTCTTATAACCCCCCTATGCTGTCTCTTGGAATTGATGTAATATCTTCTTTGCCATTGCTGCAAAAATATTACAATATTACTGTTAACTATCATCCATAAGTTACATTAGTTGTAATTTTCCTGTGTGTCACCATATTTTTAAGACTTTGTAAAAGAAGAAAATTCTTATATTTATACTATTAGCCACAATTTTCATCCACCACTGAAATAACTGTTAGACATACCCTAGATTATTCTCTAGTTTCCTTTCAATTGACATTTACTTCACAGACGACCCCTTTCAGTCACAATCTCATTTATAAATCAGTAGTTATACCCACTATAGTGTGTTATCATCAACTCTATTCATTTCCACACTTTCACAATAAACCTTATTAAGAATCCTACATACATTGAGCACCAGCTCCCATTCTCAACCCACATTCTATTTCCTAGTAATCTATATTCTAGAGTTTACCTCAGTGCGTTTACTCATTGCATTTAGTTCATATTAGTGAGACCATGCAATATCTGTCCTTTTGTATCTGGCTTATTTCACTCAACATAATATCCTCAAGGTTCATCCATGTTGTCCTATGCATCCTGATTTCATTTCTTCTTACAGGTGAATTGTATCTTATTGTATATATACAACACATTTTGTTTAGCCATTCTTCAGTTGATGGACACTTGGGCTGGTTCAATATTTTAACAATTGTTAATAATGCTGCTATGAACATCAGTGAGCAAATGTCAGTTTGTGTCCTTGCTTTCAGTTCTTCTGGATACATTCCTAGTAACAGGATTGTTGGATCATAGGTCAGATCTATATTCAGCTTCTTGAGGTACTGCCAAACTGTCTTCCACAGAAGCTGCGCCATTCTACATTCCCGCCAACAGTGAAGGAGTATTCTTATTTCTCCACATCCTTTCCAGTGCTTACAGTTTTCTGTTTTTTTATGATGACCATTTTATAAAGTGTGAAATGGTATCTCAATGTAGTTTTGATCTGCATTTCCCTAATACCTAGTGATGTTGAACATTTTTTCATGTGTTTTTTGGCCATTTGTATTTCCTCTTTGGAGAAATGTCTATTCAAGTCTTTTGCCCATTTTTTAAATAGGGTTGCTTATCTTTTTATTGTTGAGTTGTATGATCTCTTTATATAGAATGAAAATCAAACCCTTATCGGATATGAGGTTTCCAAATATTTTCTCCCATTGAGTAGGCTGCCTTTGTACTTTCTTGACAAAGTCTTTTAAAGAACAAAAGTGATTACTTTTGAGAAGGTCCCATTATCTAGTTTTTCTTTTGTTGCTCATGCTTTGGGTATAAGGTTTAAGAAACTACTGCCTACCACAAGATCTTGAAGATGTTTCCCTACATTTTCTTCTAGGAGTTTTATGGTTGTAGGTTTTAAATTTAGGACCTTGATCTATTTTGAGTTAATTTTTGTATAAAGTGTGAGATACGGCTTCTCTTTCTTTCTTTTGGATAGCCAGTGCTCCCAGCACACTTGTTGAATAGACTGTTCTGGCCCAACTGGGTGGGCTTGATTGCCTTGTCAAAAATCCCTTGACCATAGATGTGAGGGTCTATTTCTGAGTTTTTGATTTGGTTCCATTGGTCTATATACCTATTTTTAGGCCAGACCCATGCTGGTTTTACCACTGTAGCTAAGAAATATGCTTTAGGGTTAGGAAGTGAGAGTCCTCCAACTTCATTCTTCTTTTTTAAGACATTTTTCAGGGCCCCTTACCCTTCCAAATAAATGTCATCATTGGCTTTTCCATTTCTGCAAAAAAGGCTGTTGAAATTTTTATTGGGATTGCTTTGACTCTGTAAAGTGGTTTAGGTAGAATTGATATATTAATGATATTTAGTCTTCCAATCCAGGAACATGGAATGTCCTTCCATTTATTTAGGTCTTTTTGGTTTCTTTTAGCAATGTTTTCTAGTTTTCTGAATACAAGTACTTTATGCCCTTGGTTACGCTTATTCCTAATATTTTATTCTTTTAGTCACTGTTGTAAATGGAATTTTTTCTGACTTCCTCCTTAGATTGATTATTAGTAGTATATAGAAATGCTACTGATTTTTGCATATTAATCTTGCAACCTGCCACTTTGCTGAACTAATCTATTAGTTCTAGTAGTGTTGTGTATTTTTCAGGATTTTCTAAATATAGGCTCGTATCATCAGCAAATACTGAAAGTTTTACCTCTTCTTTTCCTATTTGGGTGCCTTTTATTTCATTATCTTGCCTAATTGCTCTAGTAAGAACTTTTAGTACAATATTGAGTAACAGTGGTGACAGTAGGCATCCTGGTCTTGTTCCCATCTCAGTGGGCAAGCTTTCATTGTTTCACCATTGAGTAAAATTCTAGGTATGGGTTTTTCACAAATGCACTTTATCATGTTGAGAGAGCTCCTTTTATTCCTGTCTTCTGGGGTGTTTTTATCAAGAAAGGGTGCTGTATTTGGCCAAATGCCTCTTCTGCATCAATCGAGATGGTCATGTAATTTTTCTTCTTCAGCTTCTTAATGTGGTTTATTACACTAATTGATTTTCTTGTGTTGAACCACCCTTGCATGCCCGGGATAAACAACAGTTGATTATGGTGTATAATTCTTTTAATGTGCTTTTGGATTCAGTTTGCAATTATTTTGTTGAGGATTTTTGCATCTATATTCATTAGAGAAATTGGTCTGTAATTTTCTTATTTCGTGTATCTTTATCTAGCTTTGGTATTAGGGTGATGCTGGCTTCATTGAGTGAGTTTGATAGCATTCTTTCCTGTTCAATTTTTTGGAGTTACTTGAGCAAGATTGGTATTAGATCATCTTTGAATGATTGGTGGAATTCACTTGTGAAGTCATCGGGCCCTGAGCTTTTCATTTTGGGGAGATTTTTGATGACCGTTTCAATCTCTTTTGTAATTGGTTTGTTGAAGCCTTCTGTTTCTTCTAGGGTCATTATAGGTTGCCCAGGTGTTTCTAGGAATTTGTCTATTTTGTCTACGTTGTCTAGTTTGTTGACATACAATTGCTCATAGTATCCTCTTATGATCTCTTTTATTTCCATGGGATCAATGGTAATGTCCCTTCTCTCATTTCTGAGTTTATTTATTTGCATCTTCTCTCCTTTTTTCTTTGTCAGTCTAGCTAAGGGTTTGTCAATTTTGTTGGTCTTCTCAAAGAACCAACTTTTGGTTTTGTTGATTTTATTGTTTTTTTGTTCTCAATTTCATTAATTTATGCTCTAATTTTTATTATTTCTGTCCTTCAGCTTGGTTTGGGATTAGTTTGCTGTTCTTTTCCTAGTTCCTCTAGGTGTGCAGTTAGGTCTTCGATTTTAGCTCTTTTTCTTTTTAATGTAAACATTGAGGACTATAAATTTCCCTCTTAGCATTGCCTTTGCTATATCCCATAATTTTTGATATGTTGTGTTCTCATTTTCATTCATCTCAAGATATTTACTGATATCTCTTGCAATTTTTTCTTTGGTCCACTGATTATTTAAGAGTTTATTGTTTATTATCCATATATTTGTGAATTTTCCCTTTTTCTGTCTGTTATTGATTTCCTGCTTCATTCCACTATGATCAGATAAAGTGTTTTGTGTAATTTCAGTCTTTTAAAATATATTGAGACCTGTCTTGTGACCCAACAATGGTCTATCCTGGAGAAGGATCCATATGTACTTGAAAAGAATGTATATCCTGCTGTTTGAGGGTATTATTCTCTATAAATGTCTGTTAGGTCTAGTTCATTTATCATATTATTCAAGCTCTCTGCTTCCTTAGTTATCATCTGTCCAGATGTTCTATCCAATGCTGAGAGTGGTGTATTGATGTCTGCAACTATTATTGTAGAGACATCTATTTCTTCCTTCAGTTTTTCCAGTTTGTGCCGCATGTATCTGGGGGGACCCAGGTTAGATGCATAAATATTTATTATAGTTATTTCTTCTTGGTGAATTGCCCCTTTTATTAATATTATAATGACCTTCTTGATAAGTTTTGCATTTAAAGTCTATTTTGTCTGATATTAGTATCACTACTCCAGATCTTTTTTTTATTACTATTTGCATGTAATATCCTTTGCCAACCTTTCCCTTTCAACTGGGCTGTGACCTTATGTCTGAGGTGAGTCTCTTAAAGACAACATATAGATGACTCATATTTTTTATCCATTCTATTAGTCTATGTCTTTTGCTTGGGGAATTCAATCCAGTAATATTCAATGTTATTACTGTAAAGGCATTACTTACTTTATCCATTTTATCCTTCGGCTTTCCATCATCATATCTCACTATTGTCTGTCTTTTTATCTTTTAAGTTACTCTTACTAATAATCTTCATTTCTACACTCTTCTCCAAGTCTCTTGCCCTTTTTTCCCTTTCAGGTTCTAGCACTCCCTTAGTATCTTTTGTAAATCTGTTCTTTTGGTAACATACTCTCTCAGTTTTTGTTTGTCTGTGAAGACTTTAAACTCACCCTCATTTTGAAGGACAGTTTTCCCAGATATAGAATTCTTGGCTGGCAGTATTTCTCTAGCAGTACTTTAAATACATCATACCACTTTCTTCTTTCCTCCATGGTTTCTGATGAGAGATCAGAACTTAGTCTTATTGAGGTTCCCTTGTATGTGATTCTTTTCTTTTCTCTTGCTGCTTTCAGAATCCTCTCTTTATCTCTAGTATTTGTCATTCTGAAGTGTAGGTGTCTCGGGGTAGGTCTATTTGGATTTATTCTGTTTGTGGTATGTTGTCCTTCTTGGATATTGATAATTATTTCTTTCATAAGAGTTAGGAAGTTTCCAGTTATTATTTCCTCAAATATTCTTTCTGTCCCTTTTCCACTCTCCTCCCCTCCTGGGACACATAATGCATATGTGTGTGTGTTTCATGCTGCTGTTCAGTTCCCTGAGACCCTGTTCCATTTTTTCCATTCTTTTCTCTTTCTTTTCTTTTGTCCTTTCAAGTTCAGATGTTCTGTCCTTGAGTTCACTAATTCTGTCCTCTATCAATTCAAATCTGCTGTTATATTCATCTAATGTATTTTTAATCTTATCCATTGTGTCTTTCAGTCCCATAACCTCTGTTACTTTTCTTTGTAGCTTTTCAAATTGTTCTTTATAGTGACCCAGTGTCTTCTTAATATCTTTTATCTCTCTAGTCATATTTTCCTTCAATTCATTGAATTGATTTAGGAGATTTGTGTAATTATCATTGATTACTTGTCTTAAATCCTGTTTTGTTTTGTTTTTTCAGGATTTTTGATTTGTTCCTCTGGCTGGGCCATATCTTCCTGTTTCTTAGTATGGCTTGTAATTTTTTGTTGATGTCTAGGCACCTGAATATGTTGGTCAATTTCTCCCTCTTGCTTAGTGGTTTTGTTTCATAGCTCTTCTTTGATTTTTGGTTCAACTTATTCTAAGTCTTTAAAATTGCCAGCTTAAGTTATCAAAATAGGGCCAGGAACTCACTAATGGGACACAGATCCACCCCCAGGAGTTTGAGATAAGAGACGCCTAAAAGCAGATTATCTCCTTGCAGTTTTGTGGCTGGCCAGCAAATGGCACTCATCAGTCAATCTTTCCTTGGAGGTAACTCTTTTAACCTTCACTTGCCAGTGATTCTGGTCTGGCCAGAACCAAGATTCAAAGCGGGCTCTGCTGGCTAAATAAACTGAAGAGAAGCCACTCTTCACCCTCCACCACACCCTCCCTCTTCCCAGTGAGGAAGATGTCTGGTCCCCTCTCAGTTGGCTGCTGTGAGCTATTGGTTTTATCCAGGCAATTCAGCTTGAGGTTGGGGGCTGGGTGCTGTTCCCAGCCACGGGGGTTAGTAACTCATGGTTTTCATTTCATCTTCCTCATCTTTCTGTCCTTTGCCCTTCTGGGGGGTGTGCAGCACTCTCCTGGTCTGCAGAGTTCCAAAGCCAGGTCCCTAGGACAGCCTTTTGCCCTTCCTCCATTGTTTCTGTGAAAGAGTTGATCATTGCCTTCCTATTCCAATGCCATGTTCCTGGAAGCCCCCACTTTCATTTCTGATTGTAGTTGTCTGTGTCCAGCAGAGAACACTAAGGACAGGTGTCCCAGGACAGGAACTGGGCACCCAGTGGCCAGAATGTCACCCCTCTCCTTCCCACTGAACACTGTGCTTTGACAATTGCATTTATATCCATCCATTCATTCATTCATTCATTCATTCATTCAAATATTCCTATTGACCCAAGAACTAGAGAAAAGGGTCAGGCTTAGTCCCTACCCTGGAGAACCTCATTATCCCACAGAGGAGACAGACCTGGGAACAATGAGGAAGCAGCAGGCAGTTGTCCCTGTTCTTACTACCCCTGTTTTACACCTAAGAAAGGGAGTCCCAGAAAAGCTGTGATTTTCCCAGGGTCACATGACTTGAGATGGCAGAACAAGGCTCAAACTCAAGCCTTCTACCACAAAAAGCCATGCTTCCTCTCCCACCCCCACTGTCCCACAGAGAATGTGAGAGGAGTTAGGAAAGAATGAGGCCAGTGTGGGCTGGAAGCACCAGGGAAGTCTTTCTGGAGGAGGGGGAGCCCAGCTGAGCCCTGAAGGACAATAAGGAGGAGAAGAAGACACAGGGAGGGAGGAGCAGCCCACAATGTGCTGCTTCCAGATCTTTAGGCCTCTGGGTCAATAATTGTCCTTGAGGAGCTTCAAGGTCTTCCTTGGGTGGGTATCCCAGGATCTGTCTCCAGAGCAGGTGGAGCTGCATCCTTGGCTCAGGTTGGAGACAGCTCTCAGGTAACGGGGGGTGGGCAGGGTGGCCAAGGAACTCCTAGAAACACTCCATTCACTAAGTTTTGGACCCAGGTGGGCCTGAATGGGAGAGAGGATGGTAGGATCCTCACCCAGCTGCTGTGAGGGGGACAATGGCCTCACTAGCGGCTCTGATGAGGCCATTCACCCATATTCCATCTGCCCAATTAGCCCCACCAGCGACACTGACAATCCTTGCAAAATGTCTCATCAGCCTAGAATATAATTTCCAATGGTCCTGTGATTTCCTTTGCAAATTCCCCATCAGCATCTGGTTAAGGTATGAATCCCCTCTGTTCTGTCCACAACTGGGGAAATTAGTCCATTTCCCCTCCCTGTTCTGCCTCTGAATCCATTTTGACAACCCATTTCCCCATAATGAGCCTATAGAAATAAAACAACATCATGAGAAGATGAAAATACACATCAGTTCAGCTGCTTAAGGGTATTCTTGGTGTGCAGGTGGGGCCAGCAAAGCCCGGACTATTTTAAGAACCAGATGCCTGCATTGGTGAGACATAAATCCCCTCTCTGCTCAGGTTGGTCTTCCAGAGGTAGGTCAAGAAACTGAATCAGTGATTCTTTTAACTCTTTTCTCCTTGAATACCTACTGTCCCTTCCACTGACACTTAGTGATGCCAACTAAGTGCAGACCCTGGAGTTAGCATCAGGGATTTGGGGATGACAGAATGTCTCCTTAAACTGGTATTCTAGTTACTTGCCTTGCCTCACCTTAGTGCCAGCCCTGTGAATGAGGCATATTCCACACCCTTGGGGGACTCTCAGACCTGCAGAGTGACAGTACTCATTTTTTTATTCTACCCATATTTGTCAAACACCTACTATGTGACAGCCATGAGGAATCACACAAAGTTGTGTCAAATCACAGGTGCTGTAAAGGGGAGGCTCATGATGCTATGAGAGCATATAATAGGGGGGTTTCAAGGCTACTGGTGAAGGTGGTGGGTTTCCTGGAAGAGATGGCACTCCAGCTATGATCAGGAAAATGAACCAGAGTTACTAGGTGAGCATGGGATTGAAGAAGGGTGTTCAGACCAGGGAACATATATGCAAAGGCCCTGTGGCTAGAGTGCTCTTGGAGACCATGAAAAACTCTAAGGTCTGTGCCATTAGAGGGCAGGGAGTGGGAGCCTGGGGTGTGGATAGAAGCAAGACTCAGGTGCCACTCAAAGCATTTGTGTCTTCATCCCAAGATCAGAGGGACTAGTGGGGTGTTTTAAGTGGAGGGCAAAAGGCAGGAAACAGGGCTGATGTAACCAGACATGTATTTTTCATATGAACACTCAAGCCACAACAAGATGAGTTATGGGGGCAGTGAGAGCTGAAGGAGGGAGTGTTTGTTTTGACTTGAAAGGAGAAGGACAGCTTCCCAAGGAGGAAGAGACTGGACTAAGGAACCTCTACATCTGTGTGATGTACACTCAGTCATTTGAGACATGCTTATGGGACACCAACTATGTACCAGGTCCAGTGTTCAATGGACGCATACCTGAAGGATAAGAACAGCAAAATCACAGTCCTCAAGAATCTCACAAGGGAAGGGATAGATTGTTCCCTAATGGCTCAAGGAGGGTCAGCCCCTGTGTGAAATGCCTGGGCAGCTGTGATAATCAGATGGCTATCGCAGCAGGTGAGAAAGAAAAATCCAGCCAGGGATGTTTGTATATAAACAAAAAAACCCAGTCACAGCTCAGTAAAGTGGGTTTGGTGAAATGATATAAGATAGAGCCAGGTCTTTGGTGAATTGGTATAAGGGTCATCAAGCTTGGGCCCTCACCCTCCCAGTGCTGTTGATTACCTTTGCTGGTGTGTGGTCCATTACGATCACCCCCAGAAGGTGCTCTTCTAGGTTGTCCCCGACATGCATCAATTTTGCATCTGGTGCCAACATTTTCTAGAGCAGGAACCTGAATGGGCTCAACTTGGGTGATTATGGAGCAGAAGGAAGCTCCCAGCAACTCTGCAAGGTTGATATCATACTACCCATTTTGCAAATGGACAACTTGAAGCTCAGAGCGGCGATGACACTTGCCCAAGGTCACAGAGCCACTGAGTAGCTGCACCATGGTGCCCAGGCTTGTCTTGACTTGAGGTGGCAACATCAAAAGCATTGAGGTACTGTCCATCCAGGCCTTTCCTTTGGTGGCAAAGACAGGCTCCACCTGAGGGCCAGCAGCCCTAAAGTAATAACAATAGCAAATGCCTGTTATATCTTATAACTTATTTCACCTTCACAATAAGCTTGTGGAGTATGCGCTAGTTATACATCACCACAATCATGCTTCGGTCAATGGGTATTTATCTGTACATGGTTGGCTGGACAGTTCTTCTGACTCGGCCATCTGCAGTCAGCTGGCAGATCAGCAAAGTTTGGCTGTCTCAGGTACCTGGGGGCCTCACCTGGGAGAACTGGGCTGAATCAGCTCTGCCTTATGTAGTCTTTGATCCTCCAGCAGGCTGGCTTGGGCTTGTTCACACTCAAAAGTCTCAGAGTTCCAAGAAATTGAGTGTAAGCATACCAGGCCCCTTGAGGCTTTGAATTGGCACAGCACCACACGTGACACATTCTGTTGACCAAAGCAAAATCACAAGGGCGGTGCATATTCAAGGGGTAGGGGAGAAGTTTGCCTCTTAATGGAAGTCATCATATTGCAAGGAGTGTGGAAACAGGGAGGGGTGAGAACTGGGGCCATATTTGCAATCAGTCTACCAGAAGGTAGGCATCATTATAATCTACCCTAATTTCCAGATGAGAACACTGAAGTTCAGAGAAGTGCAGTGACCTGCTCAAGATCACACAGCTACTAAGGGGCAGAGCTGAGCTTTGACACCAGGGTTGAGCCCTTCTTCATGACTCTGCTACCCCTTGAAAGCTGTAAATCAATCCCTGGGCAGAGAAATGCAGGTCTTGGGCTTCCAGGATCCTTAACTCAGGAGACCCTCATGGTGGAGGGATGGTCCTGTGAGCATCAGGTCTTGGGAAGCATCAAAGAGGCCTCTGGCAGCAGAGGAAGAAGGGCCTTTCTCCTCCCAGGGAGGCAGAGGAGTTGCCTGGGCAGAGGGGTGGACTTACTAGACTCTGATAGAGTCTGGAAGGCACCAGACCAGCTCTGTTGCAAATGGAGGGTTTGGATTAAAGTCATTCATTCATTCATTCACTCACTTACTCACCCATTTGAGAAATACAACCTTGAAAGAGAGTCCTTTGATATACTGTGGCCTGACATCTACCTGTCGTTTTCTCCTAGCCATGCTCATTCAGGCTTTAGCACTCAGCTCAGGTGCTTTCTCCTCCAGGAAGCCCTCCTTGTTACCCAGAATTAGTTGGCATCCCCTTTGTGCATTTACTACACCCTGGGGGTGTCTTTGGGTTGTCACTGCTGATTTATGTGCCACGCCCCAGCCCCCAGGGTCCTGTGAGAGAGCAAGTCTCTAGAAGGCAGGTGAGGTCCCATCTTTATCACCCTCTTTGTTTTCTTCCCTGACAGACCAGAAGCTGAAGGATGCCAGGGCAGGGCTCTATGTGCCCCATGTGTTATTTCTTTGGGGCCTAGAACACTACAGGACACAAAGAAGAATCAAAAATACCAGATGGAAGGAGGGAAGGAAGGACAGGAAGGGAGGCAGAGAGTGAAGACAGGAGGCAGAAAAGAAAATAGGAAATTATCAGACTAGGGAGGTGAGGAACATATTTAGACATTAAAAATGGCCACACTGTGACTTATAGCATTTGCTTAATCAGAAACAAATTCCTTTACTCCCTGGGGTAATTTGAGAGCTGTTCAGAGTTTGCATCTCAGAAGAACTTTCTGGAGTGGAACATTTCTCATGAGGGCTGAGTCAGATCCGCCCCAGATTCCACGGTCAGAGAGGAAGCCCAGCATCGTGGTCCATCTGGTCCACCCAGCTGTGTGACCTTGGATAAGCCACTCAAACCCAGTGAACTGCCGTCCCAAACTCTGCAAGAGGCAGGACAAAGGAGATTTCTCCCTCCCTCTCTTTCTGGCTACTTCTCCAAACACCTTCCCAGGCCTTGGGCCCTCTTGGATGTCAGCCACACCCTCCTCCAGGAGGTTGTCTAGACTACCGCCTTCTTCTCTGAACTTGGGCAGCTGCACGTGCTTGAGGCGTTGAGTCCTGAGCTGTGGGCTCAGACCAGCTGGGTTCATGTACAAGCCAGCCTGCCTCCTAGACCCTGCTGCCCAAGGTGGTGGTCCGCAGCAGTGTCAGGAGCCAGGAGCGTGTGGAAACAAAGCTGGGCCCCATGCCGGGCCTAACGAGCCTGGTGCACACTCTAACACGTGCCCCAGGGGACGCGCGTGTCCATGAAAGCCTGAGAAAACCTAGGCTAGCAGGTAGGGAGCCAGGTGGCAGGGACAATGTCCGGCAGTAGCCAGGATGCCCAGGACAATCACAGTCACGTCTCCACGTGGTAGAGTGAACGGTCCAACAAACAGCCCGCCGCCTCCTGGCTGGGTGGCTTGGCCCCATCTCTCCGCCTCTCTGGGGCCACAGTTCCCTCCCCTGAGAAAGAAGACAGTATTAGTCCCCTCCCCTGGGTTGTTCCGAGAATTAAGTGAAAGAATTTGCCTGCGGGTGCATGGTTAGCAGCCATGCCTGCCCCCTTCTCTGTAGACCCTCCTCAGTCCCTGCCAGTTCCCTTCTGCCCCCAGATCCCCCCAGCCACCCTCCCAAGGTGCCCAGCACCTAACCTGGTATTTTCATCTCATCGCTGTACCTCTTTCCTTCACAGAAATTTTTATACCATATGATTAATTTCTTGGTTCATTGACTCATTTTGTTTGGCTCTTCCCTCAACAGCTTCCAACAGCTGCGTGAGGACAGAGACCTGTCAGTCATGCTCACGGCGATGCTTAGCTCAGCACCTGGCATGCAGGAGAACCCAAAAAAACACCTGCTGGATGAAGAGCAGGGTGAGGAGTGGGACTGGGTAGTATCAATCAGGTGGGTGAAGAGCTGTAACAAATAGTCCCCAAATCCCAGTGGCTTCTCCCAGTAAGAGCTGATTTCTCTCTCATGCAACATCCACTGGGCTCCTGGTCAGGCGCCTCTCCTCCAGGGAGGCACCTCCTCCAGGGTGCTTGATGCAGGGCTTGCCACAGAAGAGAAAGTGGGGGCAGAAAGTCTGCTTAGGTTATGAACCAGCTTGGCCCACGGGAGACCGCATCATTTACACCCACATTCCAATGTCCAGGAGAGTCACATGGCCCCATCTAGATGCAGGCGGTGCTGGGAAACATCCTTCCTGCCTGGAAAGCGGCTTCCCAGCACACCTTTACATTGCAGAAGTGGAGTGTGGGCCAGGCGGCCATCTCGGCCCCTCCGCTGTCGTGATGGATGACTCCCTGTCTCTCTGTCCCCCTCCCAAGACCCCTGGACCCCGAGTCCTCTCTCTGGGCCTCTGGCTGATGTGAAGCCTGGTCTGCAGGGCAGGGTGGGAGGGGCTCTGACCCAGGAAAGGGCTCCCCGTGCTGCTCCCCCACACTTGGCTCAGGGAGGGGGGAAGATCGGGCCTGTTTCAAGCTCATCAAGTCTGGTACCTTCTGTGTCTGCCGGGCTGCTAATTCCGGTGCCATCTGCCCATGTTCTCAGCACCAAACCCCAGATAAATAAGTTTTCTTCTCTAGTTCTTAAAGAAAGTTTAAGCAGGGGTGGGGAGAGAGAAGGGGAGCCTGAGAAGCAGCTTGTCCTCTGAGAAGGAGGTGCTGGCTTGCTGAGGGACAGGGGTGCCATGCATCCCTGCATTGGGCTAAGGGGGCTGATTGGAGAGTACAGTGGACAGAGGAGGGCCAGGTGGCCAGGGGTTGGCATGACCATGAATCCAGCCGAGTCATGTTGTCCCCAAGGCCCAACCCAGGGCCCAGCACAGAGTCTGTATGCAGGAACCCTTGCTGAGTAGCGCCTGAGTAATGGATGAGCAGCGATGAAGGGCAGGGATGGGGGACATGGTTGACTGCGGTGGTGGGAGCACCCAAGGCCAAGTGATGACTGGCTAAGAGCTCGAATGAATTATCACACTGGGCAGCCTCTGAGGAGGGCCCCTGACTCCGCCTCCTGGTGTGCACACCCTTGTGTAATCCCGTCCCCTTGCGTGTGGTCAGGACCTGTGGCTTGCATCTAGCCAGCAGTACACAGCAGAGGTGATGAGATGCTACTACCATGATTTGGTTACAAAAGACTGTGACTTCCATCTTGCTGACCAACTCTCTGTATTGCCTTCTTGGCTCTCATGCTTTGATGATGAAGCAAGCTGCTAGATGGGAGATGTCCCCGTGGCAAGGAACTGGGGGCAGCCTCCAGCCAACATCCAGCCAGGAACCGAGGCCTTCCACTCATCAGCCCTTAAGGAACTGAATCTGCCAGCCACCCAGCTTGGAAGCAGACCCTTCCCCGGTGGAAAACACCCCAGCCTTAATGACAACTAAATTGCAACCTCACGAGAGCCCCCGGAACAAAGGATCCAGATAGGTTGTGCCTGGAATTCTGGCCCACAGAAACTGTGAGATTATAAATGTGTATTATTTTAAGCTGCTAAATTTGGAGATAATTGTTATACAGCAATTGATAACTAATGCATATCCATCTAATCCTCACAACTCTGTGGCAAAAGTCTGCTTACTCTTACCTTTTGCAGTTGGGGATACTGAGGCACAGAACATCACAGGAGGCTCATGGTAGTAGCGAGACGCAAACCCGGGTCTGCGTGAACTGAAACCTGGGCTGTATGTTGTTTCCTCTACTTACTGTCTCCCAGCATCAGAGAAAACATAAATCTCACCCGCAAAAAAGGAAAATGAAAATTGAAAACTCAGAAGAATCACTTAACCCCGTCCCTTGCAAGTCCTCCTTCTCTCCCTGTGTTGCCTATACTCTGCTTCACCCTAAGTCCACGCTGGCAGCAGAGAGGCGAGGTGCTAAAACTCTAAGTGTGAATCGCCTCTGCCTCAGGCGTTCCTGTAATTTGGAGGGGGGCAGTGTTTCAGGCACGTGCAGATAAATATCGCTGTGACTGTGTCAAGTGGGGGCAGTTTAGGAATCAGATACTGGCATATTCTCCCATTCCCACTCCTGTTTTTAAAGTGAAAGAGGACAAATGATAGAAAAGAAACTTCAGAATGCTTAAAAAGCCACCTCCAAAGAGGGGCTTCTCAGAGGGAATGTTAATGCCTAGGGTGGGTTTGAGTACTTGGTGGAAGGACCTGGAAGGCCAGGAAATAGATGAGGTTTCAATGAGA